>CM077156.1:114507644-114793882 GCA_039583875.1 Platanthera guangdongensis
TCCCATCCTCCTCTGCCACCTCATCCTCTTCCCCACCTCCTCTTTCTACCTTCCTCCACCTCCCTCCTCAGCCACCTCCGCAGCGCCCCCAATCCTTCTTCTCTGCCATCGGCCTTCAGGCCCCCACCTCCTCCTACTCCACGATCTTTAGCGCCCACATACTCATCCATCCATGCTCCTTCTCATCGCCGAATCCGAAGCGGAGTCGGAGCACCTCTAGGACTAACCACCCCTTTCTCCATCCACGACCGGAACACCTCCAGGACTCCTTCGTGCACGCACGCCAGCATCGTGGAAGACCGCCGAAATTTTTGTTTTTTTAACCAACGCCAAACAGGCCTCCGCCCTACCCCTACCGGGGGCGTCGTTGTCCAGCGACCCCTGTGTTGTGAGGCTCTCTCAGGCCACCGCCAACAGAGCCGGCGGCGGTGTCCTGCGTTTTCAAATTTTCTTAACAGCTGACGCAGAGGAGCGCGAAAAATGGGGAGGGTAAATTTGGAATTCCAAATGTAACGAATGCGGCATACACTAACAACACAGTTTCCTTATATTAGTAGTATATATATATATATATGTATATATATATATATATATATATAATATATGTATATATATATATATGTATATATAGTATATATATATATTTGTATATATTATATATATATTATATATATATATATATATGTATATTTTACTATATATAAAGAAATATCAAATTCATGAATTATAAACTCATTGAAACAATCTTGATCGTTAGATCTTGCTCCTTTATTCATCATCACCGTCCAAAAATAATTCTAGGTGCCATGAAGCCGTGATTTATGAGGGGAGACATGTAGGAGAGAGAGAGAGAGAGAAAGGGTAGATATAGGTGGCAGAAAAGATGGCGATGAAAGAGAGGGAGAGAAGAGAGAGCCAGGGGGTGTTTACAACTAGCCTAGTCTGTCTTCATAAATAAATCTAAACATTTAAAATGTTTAATTGTTAATTTTAATCCTTTTAAAAATATATTTAATTTAAAAAGTTTATTTTAAATTTATAAGAACGGTCGGGGACAGGGCGGGTACTGTGGAGCTAACATGTAGTATGTATGTACCATATACATATATGGTATGTATATGTACACATACATATAAATATCTATGTACACATACATATATATATATATATATATATATATAGATACATACAGTATGTATTGTATACCCCGTATCCGCGAGTGGGTCGCCAGAACCAGACCAATCAGCTCTCTTTTCTCAAGTCCCGGACGAGCACCAAGGGGGGCCAGAGCTCGTCAGCCCCCAGCTCGCCCAGGCGAGCCCCGGCTAAGTCAGGCGAGTAGGGCCAGTCGGGCCCCGCACTCGCTATGAGGTAGGTAGAAGCGGCGAGTACCACCAGTCAACACTCAACACCGTTCGCTTAGCGTTGAGTGAAGTCCAGACACTCAACACCGTTCTGTCTTTAGTGTTGAGTGAAGTCCAGACACTCAACGTCGTTCTGTCTTTAGCATTGAGTGAAGTCCAGACACTCAACGCCATTCTACCTTGGCGTTGACAGAAGCCCGCCCAGTCCACTCAGTTCGTCGAACAGAGCTCGGCATTCGGCGAATGGAGCTCGACGTTCGTCGAACGGAGCTCGGCGTTCGTCGAACGGAGCTCGGCGTTCGTCGAACGGAACTCAGCATTCGTCGGGCGTAATTTCTCAAGAGCCGACCCGCGGGACCATGCAATCCTAATCCCAGGCGAGGGGGAATCATCTGGGGCGAATAGAGCCAAAAGGCTCGCACTCGCCAGGTGGACCGGGGAGTAGGGCCAGCCGGGCCCGTACTTGTTGAGGCCCGGCAGGACCAGCCGAACCTATATTCGCCACCCCAGGCGAGCAGAGGCTTTAGGTGGGGCATTCGCCCAGTGCCCTATGATATTTTTTCCCATTTTTACCCCTGCTGGTCTGCCTATGGCCTGTTAGAACAGCGGAGTTACATTGCTGGCAGACACCGGTTGGGCTGCACATAGCTTTTTAAAACAACGAGGTTGTTATTTTACAGCCGTTTTCAAAATATATAAATAGGACCCAAGGGGTACCGCAGAAGACATGCTCGCTGGTTCCCTAGTCTTTTAGCGCTTTCTGAGATAGCCTTAGCTCGGCCTTTGGCTAAAGAGGGGAAGCGCTCTAAGATCTTCCGGGTGTGTGGTGGGACCTCCACGCCGAGCCCTTGGGTCAGTTTCTCTTTGTCATTTGGCATGTAGGAGAGAAGTAAGTGTGCGATCACCCTTCCCCAAGGTTGAACTCCACAAGAGACCGAGTTTTCGGTTTCAACATTTTGGTGGTGAGCGTGGAGAGTGGTCACCACAAAAAATCTTCGGCAGGCTCGATGACAGGTGGACACGGCTCTGACAGGTCCGATTCGTAGCCCCGCGCCACCTCTAGCCACGGTTGGGGAGTGTTCAAAGACTTCATACAAGAGTACTAAGCCTCGTCAAGTTCGCACTCGGCGCGCGGGCCGAGTGCTCGACTCCGGTTATCCCGATTGCTGTCACCCCGTATCTGGGCGAGGACGCTCCCGACAGGCAAGCTGGGAAGGAGGTTGCCGAGGAAGGAAGGGGATACGAGCTCCCTGGGCACGAGCTCTTCCTCGGCTCGGCAAGCGGAGGCCGGATCGGCGAGATGGGTGCGCGAAGATCATTCAGCTCACCCCAGCGGGGGAGGCAGCCCCTTCACAGTGTTGGTTTCTTCTGCCCCAGTTCCAGAGGGGTTCAGGGAGCTAGAGATGTCCTACTACACCGAGAAGGGGGGCCCGGTCCAGCACGTCCAGTGGTTCGAAGACGTGCTTTCGATCTGGTAGATGTCGGATGGTTTTAAGTGTCGGCTCTTCGCCATCACCCTCAAGGAAAAGGCGAGGGAGTAGTTTCACAAACTGCCTGTTAGCTCCATTTACTGCTTCGAGGACCTGCATCGGGGATTCATGTTGAGATTCACAGAAGAGGAGGAAGGAGTCGGAGTCCCTCTTCCACATCAAGCAAGGAGTGAATGAAACGTTGGGGAGTTACGTCGACCGGTTTCAAGAAGAGGTCACCCAAGTCCAAGAGATGTCAGGCCACATCCTGATGTAGCCTTCACCCTGGGGTTGCAACAGGGTTTCTTCTGGATGGAGTTGAAGAGAGTGTCGCCCCTCTCTTACGAGGAGCTGATGGAGAGGGCGACAAGGGAAGTCGACGGGGAGACGTCGAATCCGGAGTTTGGCCGAAAGTTGGCCAGGTGGGCATGGAGGAAGAGAAGGAGCCGAGAGGCAGCAGGGGGCAGGAGGAGAGGAGAGCCAAACCTTGGCAGAGGGAACAAAGGTAACTTCAGGTGCAGCAGCAGCCCGGGTAGGGGCGTCAGGAGCCAGACCGTCGGTTGGGCTGGAGGCCCGAGTGGCAAGACCAGGGTCACAGAGAGGATATCAGGGAAGGGACCACCACCAGGGGGCCAGGATCAGTTCCACCCCCAGGTTGGAGGTAGGCGCAAAGACCTCCACTCCCCAAGAAAGATCAGGCTATGGCCATAGCCATGGGGGAGAGGAGGAGAGCAACGCGAATGAGGAGAAGAGAAGTCAGGGTGGAGTTGTCCCTACTGCGACTTCCACCAAGAGAAAGGGCATGCCACGGCCATGTGCCCGGAGTTCCTCGAGATGAGAGGAAACATGGAGCAATATCAGCAACAAGGGCGTGAGGAGGTGAGGATTAAAGAGGTCCTGCCTCGAGCAGAGGAGGACCTATGTGAAGACCGGGCGGACGTCGGGACCCGGGGAGGGATCAGAGTGATCCATGGGGGGGGGGGGGGGGGCTAGAGGCCTCTTGAAAGACGAGCCTCCACACCATGTACCGTCGGAGTGTTGGCTCCACGTCCCAGACCCCACTGCCAGAAGAGAAGATTACCTTCTCAAGGAATGATATGCTGGATCATGAGGATCCCTTCTGCGATGCGCTGGTCATCCAGACGGCCATCGAGAATTTCACCGTCTCCCGGATCCTCATTGACAATGGAAGCTTCGTCAACGTCATCTTCAAGAAGGCGTTCGACGCAATGAAGGTGGAGGCAAAGAGGGTGCTAGCTTCAGATGGCCCCTTGTTTGGGTTCTCAGGGCAGATGAAGGAGGTAGAAGAAGTGTGGTTCCATATCCTGAAGTAGCTACAATGCCATCTTCAGAAGGTCCCTCATCAACGCCTTCTGCTGCGTCCCCTCGTCGTTCCACCAATGCCTGAATTTTAATGCCGAGGGGATCCAGGTCCGGGTCCGGGGTGACCCCAAAGTAGCGCGGGAGTGCTATCTCCTGTCAGGAAGGGGCCGAGGAGATGGAGCGGAGAATGGGAGGGCGGAGCAGGAGGATGGCAGGGAGGAAAAAGGTGGGAGAGCTGGCACCGAGGTAGAAGTGGCAGGAGGACCGGGAGGAGTTGGCCGAGGCAGTGGCCACAGAGGAAGAGGTGGAGGTGAAGGTTCTTGTCCCGGAGGAGAGGGACGTCGGAGAGTGTGGGGAGCAGTCCATGTTGGAGGCTGCAGAAGTGGTGGAGATAGAGGTTCTCACCCTTGGAGGCAGGGTGGAGAAGGTTCGCGTCAGCGGGGGGTTGACCCCGGAGGCTCTGGGCAGGATGCTGACATGCATCCAAAAGAATGTGGATATCTTCGCATGGAATGCAGCGGAGATGCCGGGGGTTGACGCGGACGTGGCTTGCCACCGCCTCAACCTGGACCCGGGAGCACGCCCCGTCCAGCAGGAGAAGAGGTCTACCGCGGACAAGCTAGCCGAGCACATTAGGGAGGAGGTTGTCAAACTTCTCAGGGCCGGTTTTGTATCCAAAATACAATACCCCGACTGAGTCTCCAATATTGTTATGGTTAAAAAAGGAGACGGTCGGTGACATATGTGTGTTGATTTTTCTTTACTTAATAAATCATGCCCTAAGGACTGTTATCCCTTGCCTCGGATCGACACGCTGGTTGACTCAGCCGTCAGTTTTCCTGTAATGAGTTTCTTAGATGCATTTTCAGGTTACCACCAGATCAGGATGCACCCCCCGGACATCAAGGATGTCTTGGTCATCACGGGGGATGGGTACTACTGCTACAAAATGATGCCCTTTGGGTTGAAGCATGCAGGGGCGACATACCAGAAGATGATGGACAGGGTCTTCCGGGAACAAAAGGGGAGAAACCTGGAGGTGTACGTAGACGATATCATGATCAAGAGTCATAAAATGGACTCTCACCTCCAGGACCTGGAGGAAACCTTCGCCACCCTGCGCAAATATAAGATGTGGCTGATCACTTGAGAAAGCATCTTCTCGAAGCCCAGGAAGTTCTTGGGGCAAATGCCGCGTCTCGGCAGAAGGTGGCATCTTCGAAGCCAGGAAGTTATGGGCCAACTCTCTCACCCCCGCGGGTGTCGAGCCAAATCCTGATAAGGTCAAGACCTCATGGAGCTGGGGTCACCGCGGAGTGGTAAGAGGTGCAACGATTAACAGGGAAGCTGGCAGGATGGAGCATGTTCCTCTCCCGAGCCGGGGAGAAGTGGAGAAGTGCTCCCACTTCTTCAAGACACTAAGGGGTGGGGGGGGGGGGAATTCGAGTGGACCAAGGAGTGCGGGGAGGCATTCCAAGCCCTGAAGAGGCAGTTGACCCAGGCTCCGCTACTTCAAGGGCCGAAGGAGCAGAGGCCTTGAGCTCTGTCCTGGTTCATGAAGAGGGGAAGAGATAGCTCCCCATATACAATGTGATTCGGGTTCTGAGGAAGGCCGAACTTCGATATCCGACCTTGGAAAAGCTGGCCTTCGCTCTAATCATCTCGGCCCGGAGGCTGCGGCCCTACTTCCAGGCACACTCCATCCGAGTGGTGACTGACCATCCCCTCCGCAACATCTTCGAGTGGGTGGAGCATTCGGGCAGGCTAGCCAAATGGTCGGTAGAGCTAAGCGAGTTCGACATCTCCTTCGTCCCCTACCTCTTGATCAAGTCCCAAGCGATGACCGACTTTTTGGCAGACTACATGGTCGAGGTGGCAGAGGAAAAGCTCACTCGTCCGGCTTCGTGCAAGGTGAAGGTGTACAGCGCCTCAGGGAAACAGTGGTGGTGCACTTCCCCATCACTAACAACCAGGCCGAGTACGAGGCCATAATAGCATGGCTGCGCCTGGCCAGAGAACTGGGGGTGCTGGAAGTGGAGATCCTCAATGACTCTATGGTGGTCGCTTCCCAGATCAACGGAGAATTCGAGGTGAGGGAATCTACCCTCCGACTATACTTAGCAAAAGTGAAGGCGGTCATCGGCACGTTTCAGACTTTCTCCATCCGACACGTGCACAGAGAAGAGAACGAGCAGGTCGATCAACTGGCGAAGCATGGCCCTCGGATGGTAGGTACCATCACTGATCTGTTCCGCCATTCCATCGAAGAGGGAGAGCTGATGAAGGTGGATAAACACCCCTCGTGGATGGATCCGTTCACGACCTTCCTTTCCACAAGGGGTATCCGGAGGGAATGGACAAGAAGAAGTTCAGATACAAGTCGGCATATTATCTCCTCCGAGACGGGCAATTGTATAAGAAGACTCTCTCAGGGATGTTGGCCCGTTGCATGACCGAGAGTGAGGTATAGAAGATCTTTTGGAAGAAGTCCACTCCGGGGAGTGTGAGAGTCACTCAGGGAGTCGGACCCTGGAAGGAAGAATCCTCAGACAAGGGTACTTTTGGCCAACCTTAGGTCGAAAGCTGCAGTCACAAAGAGGTGTCACAAATGTCAGCTGTTTGCCCCCTCCAACTGCAACCTGCTCAACGCCTCAAGAGTATCACGGCCCCCTGGCCCTTTGCAATTTGGGGACTGGACTTGGTTGGGCTGTTCCACCAGGCCAGCGGGCAGAGAAGGTTCCTACTAGTAATGATTGACTATTTTTCTAAGTGGCTGGAGGTGAAGGCGCTAGCCAAGGTTACTTCCCAGGTCATCAGAAATTTTGTTTGGGGGGGAGATCATCTGCCTCCACGGGATGCCACAGGCCATCATCACGGACAACGGGCCTCAATTCGCCAGTGCGGAATTCACTAGCTTCTGCGAGCAGCTCGGGATTGACCTCAGGTTTGCCTCGGTCCACCACCCAAGGAGCAACGGGCAAGTAGAGGCCAAAAATAAAATTATTGTGAACCTCTTGAAGAAGAAGGTAGAGAACCTGAAAGGCAGCTGGGTGGAGCAGCTTCTCTTGGCCCTCAGGGCCCTGATGACCACCCCCAACACAGCTACGGGGGAGACCCCAATCAAGCCCTCCCATGGATGTGAGGCAGTACTCTCCGTAGAATTTGAAGTTCAAACGCCTCGGGTGGTCACGACAGAGGAAGGCAGGGAAGAATGGCAGGTCGAGAACAAGGAGGAGCTACGACTCTCCCTTGACATGGTGGAGGAGCTGCGCGACCTCTCCACCATCCGACAGGAAGAAGTGAAGAGGAGAATGGATAAGTACTTTGACAAGCACGTCAGAGTCAAACAATTTGCGGAGGGGGACTTGATCTTGAAAAGGTGGATGCATCGGGAAGATCGACTACCGTGGGGAAGCTCAACCCCAACTGGGAAGGTCCATACATTGTAAAAGAAATATTAAGATCAGGAGGGTATCACCTCCAAAATGTGGGGGGAGAGACCCTAAGTCTCACCTGGAGCGGTGATGACTTGAAACTTTTTTATCCTTGAAATATGTAAGTAATGACTTGTTCTTGATAAAACTTTTTGATCATGCTGTAGTAACTCGTATGAAAGGGTGAAGTGTTTATTTGATAGACCCCGAGCAGATCCCGCTGTCGGGATCTCACTTAGCTGTCAGGGCTGGATTTCACTCGATGGTGTCTACCCGGACCCCGAGCAGATCCCGCTGACAGGCTCTCACTTAGCTGACAGTGCTGGATGTCACTCGATTGTGCCTACCTGGACCACGAGCAGATCCCGATGTCAGACTCTCACTTAGCTGGCAGGGCTGGATGTCACTCGATGGTGCATACCCGGACCCAGAGCAGATTCCGCTGCCAGGCTCTCACTTAGCTGACAGGGCTGGATGTCACTCGATGGTGTCTACCCGGACCCCGAGCAGATCCTGATGCCAGGCTCTGACTTAGCTAGCAGGGCTGGATGTCACTCGATGGTGTCTACCTAGACCCCGAGCAGATCCCACTGTCAGTCTCTCACTTAGCTAGCAGGGCTGGATGTCACTCGATGGTGTCTACACGGACCCCGAGCAGATCCCGTTGTCAGGCTCTCACCTAGTTGGCGGGGCTGGATGTCACTCGGGTAAGTCCCGTACTCTCCAGATATTAAGAAGTTTGGCCTTTAAAAACAGGAAGAGAAGAATCTTCGCAGGCAAGTCGAGACTCGCAAGCCCAGCTCGACAGAAGGGTGACGAGCCGTCCTTGGCTCTCGCCGATGAAGGCAGGCTCCGACAGGGCACTTCACCCCCCCCCCCCCCTTCAGTTTTACTTGTGAAATTTTTAGCGATTTTTGGTTCCACATTGGTGAAAAAATAGGCAGCTCGCAAGCGAGCTGGGGGGTGGTGAGCCAAGTGTGGCGAGTAGTCCACCCCCGAATCGTCTAGGGTTGGCGAGCTCTCAAGGTCTGCTCTCAGGAACGAATCCCAACATCCATCCTAATGGTAAGATCTATCCTTAAGAGGTCGCCTGATGAGGAAAGCTCGCAAGAAAAAACATTAAAACAACGAAGCCCAGAAAAAGATATAAAAAAGAGAGGGGGTTAAAGACAAAATTCATATCAAAACTATCTTCAGTTATATAATGTTAATTACAAGGAGAGCTCGCATGGGCGAGATTACAAAAAAGACAAATCAGCTTTCCCCCCCCCCCCCCCCCATAGGACTGGCGATCTTCACCCCCTACAGCAGACGGGTCATCCTGAAAGCCCTTCCCGAAGAGCAGGTCGAGGCTATCCTCCTTCTCGCTACGAGGCGTCGCCGGGAACAGGATCGGCATGAGGTCTCGGGTCGTGATCTCCTCAGAGCCCTCCATTAGCACACACGTGTCCTTCATCATTTGGATGGTGCATTTGGTGGCCTCGATTGAATTGACTCGCAGCCTCTCAGCGATGTCGACCTCGCCGAAGATCCTCGGGTTCTTGGACGAGAAGGTAGGCTCGTTATTTCCTGAGGGAAAGAATATTTGCGCTTGCCGGCGGACCTCGCGATGGAGGCCCTTGTTCTCCTCCTCCAGCGCCTCGTTCTCCCCCTCCAGCCCGACATGGCGGGCGCGCAACTGGTTGTTCTCCACTTCCAGCCCGGCAGCACGAGCCCGCAACTCCCCAGCAGCCTTGGCATCCTGAAGTAGAGAAAGGAAGCACGTTAATAACAGGATAGAAAATTCTAAGTAAAAAGTGGAGGAAGCAGCCCGATGCTTACCAGTCCGCCGCCGGCTTGGGTGACTAAGTTCTCGGCAATGCTGAGTTGCCTCGCCAGGTCGACGGCCTTGTCCTTGGCAACGCCGCGTGCCTGCTCGTCTTTCTGGAGGCGGTTGCTGAGGTTGAAGCTGCAGCAAATCATCATGTGATGAAGCTCCATGGCCCGCATGTGGGCCTGCATGCCTTCATGGCCGAGCTGTCGCAGGGCCATGCCCTTGTGGGCCTCGACGTCCTCGCGGCCATAAAGGCCGAAGCCGAGTACGTAGGCATGCCCGGTGGAGAGCTCACGGTCGTCCCAAGAAGGGTGAAGGGTGGATATGGAGATTCGGTGGGCTAGCTCGTCCCACTGTACCATGGGTTCGCCGGCCGAGTCTTTCCACCTTCCCCCGAAGCCAAAGAGGGGATGGTCCTTCGGCGCGACAGGATTGCGAGCTGTCTTCTTTATAGCAGGGGGAGCAGAGGACTCGCCGCCCCCTGCCCCTTGCTCGTGGTCTCCTTCAGCGGGCTCTCCGGCGACCCGTCCGGGATGGTCTCGGGCAAGCTCATGTATTTGGGGTTTTGTTGTTGTTGTTGATGTCTCGCCCGGGGAACCACCACTGCTTCCTTCATTTTCTTTGGCAGTTGTTGGCAACGGGGCGGGCTTGCTCCCGCAAGCTCGGGTCGCCTCTTGCTGGATGAAGGTTTGGAGGAAGCCAGCTCGTCTCGGCAGGCCGCCGCCACCGCCATCTCACGAGCGAGGGGGTCAGAGAATAATCCTGAGTCCGTGAATGGCGGGTTCGCAGGAATCAGTCGTTCTCCTGCATGAAAATACGTAGAAAAATTCTATCAAGATCCGGCGAGCTGAGCAATAGGAAAGAGAAGAATACCTTCGCCGGGAAGAATGGGGCGGAGCTAGTCGAGGCCCCTTCACAGGAAGGCGACCTCGAAATCCTTATGGAGGAAAAACTTGTGGAGCTCGACATCGTTGTCGGATACGGGGGGGGCGGTAGACGTCCTCGCCCTTTTGCTAGGGGGAGTATGGGATGTTGTCGAGATCGCCCTTGATGAAGACGATCTTGGTCATCCAGTTATGATGTTTGTTCACGATCTAGCGAACTTTGATGAGCGAACCCCCGAAGTAGGCGACGCCATCCGGGGTGGCCTTGTAGGAGAAGAGTTTCCTGAAGACGGTCGGGTTAAACTCTATTCGCTCCCAGCGGAGGAAGCACGCGAACACCACCATCATGGTGATGGCATTCGAGTTGAGTTGCGCGGGCACCGCGCCATAATATTTCAATATCTGGCAGACTTCCGGCCAGAGAGGTAGGCGTAACCCCACCTCGAAATGCGAGATGGGGAAGATGCGCTCGTCGGAGTATAAAGTGCTGATGGCCTCCTGCTTCCTCGGCCGGCGCGCCTCGAAGCCAGGGGGAACGTAGTCGGTGATGAATTCGGCGAGCTCCGCCTCGGTCGTGTTCCCCTCAAAGAAGCAATAATCGGTGAAATGTTGGGCACATTTTGAGCGGCCGTCGGCATCAGGGTTTGTCTTACCCATGCTCGCGGGAGGGTTAGAGCGTGAGTAAGAAAAGAGAGAGAAAGCGAGAGGAGGGTATGAAGGCAGTAAAGGCGGTGGTACGAAGTTGGTGAGGGGGATATTTATAGAAAAAAGAAACCTGAGGCTGAGCTGACTGACCAGTCCAGCTCGCCTATCCCAGCTCGCCAACCCCAGCTCGTCGACTTCTACGATTTGTCCCATCACATGCCGAACTGAGTATAATAAGCTATATATTATTCAGATACCAAGCATTAGAATCTAAAAAATATATCCAAAGTTATTACAGGCCCAGGAACGAATACAGTTTGAAAAAAGGTACGGAAGAGAAGAAGGAGCAAGATGCGCGAGCTGAGGGGGTCAGGAGGCGAGTACCGGTCGGCTCGGCAATGAAGCCGTTTCTATCTACCCCGGCCTCGCATCCCCCACCGCCCAGATTGCCGCGAGCGGAGGAGCTCGTGAATCTGCCCCGAGTTTCTCTGCGCTATCAGGAGGCCCTCGTCGATCTCATCCAAAAGTCGGGAGGGGGACACCGCCTCGCCGGCTGGGTTGCCCCTCACCTCGTCCGCGAGCCGCACGTAGTCGCGCTGCAGCGCCTTGTTGATCTCCTGCACCTGTCGCAGGCCTCGTACCAACTTCTTGAAGAGCCTGTTCCCCCTCGTCGTCAGCTCCCCATTCTCCACTTCAGAGCCCAGATAGGAGTCTAGCGAGCTCGGAGAGGGGAGGAGGGAATAAAGGGTTGGTTGCGAAGACTCTTCAGCCTCAGACTGGCCGGGAAGAGCTGTGAAGATTAACTAAGCATCAGTATGGAAGGCGGGTATCCCGGAAAATCACAGGACAAAAACCAGATGTCGGCTTACCTGACGAGCTTGATGCCCCCAAGAAAGTGCGAGGAGTGACCAATCTCAGGTTCTTACCGCGGCCTGGGCAGCGTTTTCCTGGCGAGAGGAGGTTGAAGCCCGGAACATGGATGGATTCGACACCTCCCCCCACGGTCCCGGCAGGCCGCTGAGGGGAAAGGGCGCGAACTAGCGAGTTCGGCCTCTGTGAATCTAGCCCCAGGGTCCCGAAGGGGGGTGACGGGTCTCGAGGACTATTCTCTGGAGTTCTAAGCCGCGAGTCGCCACGGGTGTTCTTGGCTCACGGCGCGGAATCTTCGGCGCCATCCAGTTGGCTGTCGAGGTCGTCGTAAAGTTCAACAACATTTTTTCCCTTCTCAAGGGCACGCAGATTGGTGGAGCCAGTCTCGTGCTCCAGGGCCGTTTTCACTTCATCAAAGATGGGCTCGGCCGCCTGGGGAAATGGTTTCGCCCTCTTGGCAGGATTTGGCTCGGTCGAGCTGCTCTGCGGGACGACAAGTGGAACCGCGGTCAGGCTGGTGATGCGAGCAGAAGAAGCCTCGCGAACTCAGGCAAGCCTCTCTTGGATCTCCTTAGGGATTGACATCTTGTCAAGATTAGAGCGAAGGGAATGACAAAAGTCGCCCTGCTACGTTGGCACATATATATAGCCGCAGGTGGACCCCACTCAAAGATTCTCTCTGGTTCTTGCCACACTCGCCGAATACTTGGGGTTGGATGATTCTTTTCGAGCTTTGCCAAGCTCAAAAAGAGCGGGGATTTTGTACAACCCCGTATTCGGCGAGTGGGGTCGCCAGGAACCAGACCGACCGGCTCTCTTTTCTCAAGTCCCGGGCGAGCACCAAGGGGGGCCAGAGCTCGGTAGCCCCAAGCTCGCCCAGGCGAGACCGGCTAGTGGCTGGCGAGTAGGGCCAGTCGGGCCCGCACTCGCCAGGAGGTAGGTAGAAGCGGCGAGTTCCAACCAGTCTAGACACTTAACGTTGTTCTACCTTAGCATTGAGTGAAGTCCAAACACTAAACGACGTTTTGTCTTTAGCATTGAGTGAAGTCCAGAAACTTAATGTCATTCTACCTTGGCATTTAGAGAAGCCCGCCCAGTCCACTCAGTTCGTCGAATGGAGCTCGGCGTTCGTCGAACGGAGCTCGGCGTTCGTCGAACGGAGCTCGGCGTTCGTCGAACGGAACTCGGCTTTCGTCAGGCTCAATTTCTCAAGAGCTGACCCGCGGGACCATGCAGTCCTACTCCCAGGCGAGGTGGAATCATCAGGGGCGAATAGAGCCAAAAGGCTCGCACTCGCCAGGTGGAGCCGGCGAGTAGGTCCAGCCGGGCCCGTACTCGTTGAGGCCCGACAGGACCTGCCGAACCCGTATTCGCCACCCCAGGCGAGCTGAGGCTTTAGGGAGGGCACTCGCCCAGCGCCCCATGATGTTTTTTTTACCATTTTTACCTGTGCTGGTCTGCCTATAGCCTGTTAGAACAGCGGAGTTACGCTGTTGGCAGACCCGGTTGGGCTGCACATAGCTGTTTAAAACAGCGGAGGTTGGCTATTTGCAGGCCGTTTTTAGAAATATGTAAATATGACCGAAGGGGTACCTCAGACGGCATAATCACTGGTTCCCTGGTCTTCTAGCGCTTTTTGAGTTAGCCTTAGCTCGGACTTTGGCTAAGGAGGCACTACAAGAAAATAGCGTTTTATTGACGAAAATTTTGGTCACTAAATATTGCGGGTTAATCACTAAAACCATTTAGTGACAAATTAATCTGTCACAAGGCGGTTGCAAAATGTCCGTTACTAAATGTATTTAATAACCAAATTATTTTTCGTCACTAAATGTATTCTTTTAGTGACCACAAATTTTCGTTGTTAATTATTTTTAGTGACTATACTATTTGTCACTAAAAATTCACTTTTTGTGACCAAATTAATTTAGTTACTAATTGTTTAATGCAATAGTGACCTGAGTTTTTGTCACTAAAAATAGCTTTTGTGACCAAATTAATTTAGTCAGTCATTGTTCATTACAATAGTGACTGTTTGTTTAGTCACTAAATGTCACTTTTTTTGACAATATCTACCACCAATATTTTATAATTGTTCACATAATATATTTTAAATAAATTTATTTATTTGATATTAAATTGAACACACATATAAGATAAAATACAATAATAAATATAATATCTATTTTGTAAGAGAAGAATCTCAACGAAAAAATATTTTTATTATTACTAAAAAGAAGGTGGGAGATAGCTCAAGCCCCTAAATACAAATTAATAGAACACTTAACTTTATTACACTCATTACATGAAAAAAAATGTATAATAAAGAATTTGTTCAGGAAAATTATTCTCTTTCTTCTTCATGGGCTCGTCCCTCCTGCCTTCTACCTTCTTTGGTAATTTGATGTCTCATTCTTGTGCTCTTTCTTTTTCCAACCAGTTGGGGACAAGCTCGTATATATCTAGTTCTCCTTCAATATAATATCTTGCATGAAACACTGCCAGATAAGCTCGATGACTTGTTCCCTGCACCATGAGTTTTAATTTAATTTGAACCATGAACTAAAATGTTGGAACACCCTATTACTAATTTGGGTCAGGATCACTATATCTCTAGGAAACCTGTTTTTGACCTCCTGTATAGATCTAAGGGTCAATTAGAATTGAGTCTAAGGGTTAGAAGTCTAGGTTTGGAAGCTGCCCTCAAGACCCAGGATTTTCAGTTTGAGACTAAGTCATATCGTCGAGTTCAGCACGACGATTCGTCGAACTCCAATCGACGATCGTCTAGCTCAACTTCGACAGATCGTCGAACTCCATTCGACGATCGCTGAGCTCAACCTCAACAAATCGTCGAACTCCATTCGACGATCTGCGATCTCAGTTCGACGATCTTGACTCAGTAATGGATCTCTATCTCTGAGCTCAGTTCGACGATCTTTGAGCTCAGATCGACGATTTTTTTGTTGCTGTATAAGTCCAAATCGCTGAGCTCAGTTCGACGATAGCAGAGCTCAGTTCGACGGTTTCTGATGAGTTAAAGGATTTTTCAAGATTCAAATTCAAAACAGTTAAGGAGTTATTCAGCAATTAATTCAGAAGATTTTCTAGCCATTTTCATTTATTTCTGGACCAAGTTTCAAGGGATTATCAAGGAATGTTTCTTTGGACTTTCCTCTAGAAGACAATTACAATTAAGGATGCAATCAATGACAGACCAACGACTATTCTTGACAGAGGATGTTTTTCTATTCAGTACCAGAGAATAAAATACAAGATTTTTGAATCTCTCTATCACTCAGAACACAGACAAGAAGAAGAAGAAGAAAATATTTTTTGTCTCAAAGAATTCTCTCAAGAACACACATCCAAGGAGATCAACCATCTGAAATCTTCTGATCTCTTGTGATTCAAGTGTTCAAGGCCAACATCTTTCAAAGACTCCATACACCTAACATTTCAGCTGTTGCTGAAATCATCATTTGCTGGAGATCAACTTCTGAAGGTCTATCACCCTACAACAAAGCTTCATTTCTTGAACATCTCAAGGACTCAGGGGGAGCTTTGACAACATCAAATCCACATAGTCTTCTCAGCTGCTTTGAGAAAGAGAAGACTTCCATAACTCTCTCATCCTCATCTCTGTAAAGGGTTTCTCAAACTCCTTTCAAAAGTTTGTGCTTGGTTTTTGAGCACCTTGTCAAAGCTCATTGGTGACAATACACCTGATCAAAAAATCTGATTTGGTTTTTGAGCACCTTATCAAAAGCTCATTGGTGCCCAGGACACCTGATCAACTCATCCTGCAGTGGATTCCTACCTAGGGTGGTAGAAGAGTGGATGTACCCAAGTTTAGGAGAACCACTATAGCTCCTTGTGTCTTCTGGCTTGCTTGTCTTTATCTTTTGTTTCTGGCTGTGATTGTTTTGTGATTAGTTTAGATCTGTGATTAATTTCTGTTGTAGGTTATTCTGTGATTAGAATTAATAGCTGCTTCTCTATTCACTCAGATTACAACAATTGTTGTAAAAAGTTTTCAAGCACCATATACTCTATTCACCCTCCTCTAGAGTATATCAGATCTAGCTGCACTTTCATAAAATATACCTCTTTTTTGAAATAAGATACTAAAAATGTGTTAAACTTAGAATTGCATGGTATGGTTGAGCAAGGTTTGAAAACTTCATCTATTTAGCATACCGATATCCTGTACAGATAAGAGCTTTATAAATTTTTGGAGGATTTTAGGGGTTTTTCTGCAGAACAGATGCCCTGCATTGCTATTATCATCTGGGATACACATTAATGCTTCCAAGAGACTGTCATGTGCCCTATTTGGTAAATGGGACAGGCAGATCACCAAGCCCAGCAGACCCTCTTCAAGCACATCTTCAGGCCCCAGGACTGTCATAGTCACTTCCCCTCAGGTCTCTGCCCCTACAGATGACTTGCCTGCTGCTGCCTCTCCTCCTCCTCCAATTCCATCTACCATTCAAACTCCATCCACTATCATCATCTCCAGCCCATCTCCAACATCAATACCATCTCCAATTCCAACTGTCACAGAAGAACCATTTCATCCATTATACTCCTACCCTCAACCAGATATTGAAACATCACCATCCATTCCATCCTTCAATCTTATTGATGATTCCTTCATGTATGACTCACCCTCCTCACCTCCTGAGCTGCCCTCCTCTTCAACATCTTACCAGGAACTGCTACAAAAGATCATTGATCAACCCACCTTCACACCATCTATCTCAATCCTCTTGTCTTCCATCACCACTTTACCCACACCTCAACCATCTCTTCCTCAATACACCAGCTCTCCACTACCATCACAAATAGCTCCACCTCCATCCTCTACCTCTGCTTACATCCCTGCTGAGCAAGTAGATCTTCCAGCCCTAGCTGACAGGATATATGAATTGCTAGCCCCCAGGCTATCTCTTCTCCTGGAGACCTCCTTGGCTCCATTACTCCAGTCAGTGGCAACTCTTTCTGCCAGGCTCTCTTCCTTATTCCCTCAGGAAATCCCTTTAGCAGTGTGCCTTGATCCAGCTTTGTCTGAATCTAGGCAGGGGGAGATGCCCTATGAAGTGAGCTTGCCTGCTGTGTCTGTTGTTTCTTCAGTTGCTGCTGCTGCTGTTCTTCCTCAAGTTCCAACTAGACCTCCAGTTGCACTATTCTCAATAGACCTCAGGTCTCTACTTTCAGTATTTGACTCAGCCTACTTCAGCTGTCTTCCAGAGAGAGTTGTTGTCCAGCCCCCAGAAGATTTCTCTAAGGCCCTTGTGCTCTTCTCATGCTGTGATTCCAGCATTATAACTTCCTTTGTGAAAGATATTGTACCTAATCACCTAGAGGGGGGGGGGTGAATAGCTGACCAAATTCTTTTTAACTTTTAAGTCAAAATGCAACTTATAATTACAGAATTTAAGCTACTAGTGCACAGCAGTCACACAGCATTCACAGCAAACCACAATCACAGCAGACACACAGTTTTATAGTGGTTCCCCAAGGTTTGGGTACATCCACTTTCCCCCTTCGCCTATCTAGCAGTGTACTAGATACGGCCAAACTTCTCCACTATCTCATAACCCAAAACAGGCTCCTACACCTCAGGCCCAAGGCCCTACAACTCAGCTTTTCCACAAAGCCTACACTCAGCCACAAAAGCCTACACTCAGCCTCCAAGGCCTACACTCAGCCACCAAGGCTTACACTCAGCCACCAAGGCCTACACTCAGCCACCAAGGCCTACACTCAGCCACCAAGGCCTACACTCAGAGATTTAACTCTCCTACCCTCAGCCTTTATAATTATAGGCTTACAAGACTCAGATCCAAAGGATCCTACAAGATAAAAATGAATATAATAATGTTAACTCAACAACTCAGAGAATAGAGAGATGAGATGTGAGTTTCTTGATGAGTTCTTGGAAGAACTCAGCTGAAATCAATCTGACTTAGCTTTCTTCAAAGCTTCTTAAAAGTAGAACTCAATAAGATTGACTCCTTCTGCAGTTGATCCTTGATCTCTGCTATTTAAGATTCAGAATAAATCTGAACCTTTCTTCTCAGTCTGGTTCCAACAACTAATTTCTTGGATGGAGCTCTCTCTCTCCAACTTCTTAGATCTTCACTTGAAAGCTAGATCTTCTTCTTGTTAATGATCACTTGGACTTGTTTTCAATCATCAATTTCTGTATACAGTGTAAGCCTATTTATAGGCCTTCTTCATGGTAACCGGCTGGTCTGGTTCATAACTGAATTCTGACAACTCTGACAGGTGTTGTAGACCGGCTGGAACGGCAGCTGTCAAGTCATCCAGTCAGTTCTTAAAAATTCTCTAACTGTCTGAAAGTGTCGAGACTTTTTGTTTTAAGTGTCGACACTTATAGACCAAGTGTCGACACTAGTTGTCTAAGTGTCGACACTAGCCTACAAGGTGTCGACACAACTCCTTGTGTTGTCGATTCTATGTCTCGACACTGCTTCTTCTTCATGTGTCGACACTGTTAATGTGTGTCGACACAAGTCCTTGTATTTCAGTATTTTGCCGAATTCTTCTAAGTGTCGACACAACACCTTTGTGTCGACACATCTTCATGTGTTGTACTTGTTAAGTGTCGACACTGCTTCTTGGTGTCAACACAGTCTTCAGTGTTGATACTTGTTGAGTGTCGACACAGCTCCTTGTGTCGACACTTTCTTCTTCTGTTGAGACTTCAGCTGTGTGTCGACACATCCCCTTAGTGTTGACACTTGTACTTAGAATAATTTGTTGAACTTGCTGATCTTTGCTAAGTGTCGACACAGCTCCATGTGTCGACACTTTCTTCAAGTGTTGAGTCTTCAGCTGAGTGTCGACACATACTTTCTTGTGTCGACACTTTCTTCAAGTGTTGACTCTTTTGTTGTGTGTCGACACATTGTTCAGGGTGTCGACACTTGTACTTAGTCTCTGCAAACTTTTGCTGAGTGTCGACACAGCTCCAAGTGTCGACACTTTCTGGTGTAGACACAGTTCTTCTAGGTGTCGACACTGCTGCTAAGTGTCGACACTGCTTTACTGCACTTTTCTTCACTGAGTGTCGACACAGCTCCTTGTGTCGACACTTTTTGTCTGGTGTCGACTCAGCATCCCTGGTGTCGACACAATGACTCCAAGTGTCGACACTGCTTGCCTGGGTGTCGACACAAGTCTTCTTAAGTGTCGACACTTTCCCTCTGGGTGTCGACACATGGACTTAGAAACTTTTCTTCTTTCCTGCAAATACTTAACCTGCACAAGGTAACTCAAAGGCACATCAAATACATTTTGATGTATATCATTGAGTTGGGTGAGGCTTTTTCAAATCAGGTACATTTAAACCAATGTACCCAACAATCTCCCCCTATTTGGAGAAGTCATAACCCTTAGTTAATGATATACACCATTCATAATTAAATTACAAAATGATGTAAAGCAGGATTATATATAGCAGGGCAATCATAAACATGTATCAAACAAACATGTATACATAGACATCATCACAGAACAAATATGAAATAGATTTAACATAAAACACATTGTTCTAATATCTGTCATATTCATTTTCAAATGTTTACAGAATGTTTTACATCAAACAGATTTCAAAGAACTTTAAGAAAATTCTAATTCTATTTCTGTTCTGGCTCCTTAATCACTATTCCTTTTCCAGCTTGAACTTTGGCTTGAACAGGAGCTTCAGCAACTTCAGCATCAGCATGCTTCTTGCCTTTCAGATCTTTCTTCTTTTGTTCTTCTGCTTTGATCTTTTGCCTTTCAAAGTAATGGTAAGGCTTAGGAAAGTACTTGCTAGGCTCCTGAGCAGTAGGAGGTAGTTTTCCCATCTTGGCCTTCCTTCTATATTGAACTATGGCCTCCTGCCTTGTCTCATGTTTTCTTCATTCAGCCTCAGAAAACCATTTGTTCCTATCTTGAATGTTATCTTTGGCAGCTTTCCAGGCAGTCAAAATAATATTCCTAGAGGTGGGGCTCCACTGCTCAAAGTCTGGTCTTTATTCAGCTTGCTCCCTGAACCTCTTCTTAGATAATCTGGTTTCTTCTTCCTTCTGCATAGCTTCTTGCATAGCTTCAGATATAGGCTGAACAACTTTCTCTATAATGACATTGTCCTTGCCCCCAGGTGGGCTATACATGGACTGTATATCAGTATGGATCATGTCAAAATCTGGAGGAGGGTAGATGACTTGAGCCACTTCAGGTTGCTCTCCTCCTAGATATGCAGGATGAATTCCAGATTCAGCAACATTATCATCATCACAAAGAGGAGGATAACCCAGTGTAGCTCTAATAGAATTAGATATCCACTTGGCATGATCAGAGCTAGCTTTGACTAAAACTCTCTCTCCCTTTATGATTTCTCTTTTTATATGATCTCTGACATCATCTATCTGAAATCTCACTTGATTATCCAAATAATTAACTCCATCTTTAAAGAAAGGTTTTAACCTTTGGAGTTTGTCAGTGATGAGCTTTTGAGATTCTTGAATGGCAGTCTTAATAGCAGTGAGTTCTTCTTGGAATACTTTGTCAAATTCTGCTTTAGCAATAGCAGTAGAAGTAGAAGGTCCAGTAGCTATGTTCTTCATTTCTGTGACAATAGCATTGTGAGATGCTGTAAAATTGTCATTCATTCTGATTTGGTTTTCTAGAACATACCCCTGCTTCAGTGCTATGTCATCTACTTGAGCATTTATCTTTTCTTGATGAGTTGCAAGATAGACTACTGCATTCCCACCCTTGTGGAAGCAGTCAGTCATCTCCTTCTTATTAAGATTCATTTCAAATCTTATTGACTTGATATCTTGGGCCAGATCAAACTGCAATGATTTCTGCCCTTCATCCACATACTTCTCAATGGCTTTCATGTGTTCATCCAGTTTAATCTGCATAGCAACCATCAGTGCACTATAATCAATAGTTGGTGCTGGCAGAGATATAGGTTGTGGAGCAACAGTTTGGAGAGCCTTCTTATAACTCTGGCTTCTTCTTTTGAATACCTGAAATTTCTGCTTCTTAGCCCTGGTAGCCTCCTCATCTTCAGAAGCTGAGGAGCTAGCAATTTCAACCCTCTCCTTAGGGCTTGGGGGCCTCTCAGTCTGCACATCTGGTGCCTTCACAGTTTCTTGTCTTGCAGGCTCTTCAAGAATTACATCTTGCTCCCCCTCAACTGGAGCATTTTCTTCTTCAGCAGCAGCATTGTCCTTGTCAAAGTCTTATTGATCCAGATTTAGAAATAAATCCTCCATAGTAAACTCTTGTGGTGAATGAGCTGGAGAAATTCTTGGCTCTTCAACCACTGGATCAGTAACTATTGGAGCTGCAACAGATGTGTCCTTCATGACAACATCTGGGATTTGGCTATCCAGCTGAGTTTGCTGATTAACAATTATTAATGGATCAGATAAAACAGTATCCACTTTAAGGAAATCTAAAGCATTTAGCTCAGAGATTACCTCTAGGATGATGTTGGTTGCTTGTTCACTTTCTAGTGTAGTTGGTTCTTCTACAACTAGTGGCTCCCCCTGGATTTGAGCCTGGTGTAAGGGGCTAGCTGATGGTAGCTCCCCCTGCTTCTCAGCAACTTCTTGTTGAGCTGTAGATGTCTCTTCCTCATTCTCATCAGGTGAGAAAACCACATGCTCTTCACTGCCTGAGCTGCTAGTGGACACCTGAGCTACTGGAGCAGTTTTCCTCTTCTTCTTGTGAGGTGATACTTTATCAGAAGTTATCTTTTCAGGGGTTGGCATCTCTTTTGACAACACCATGTCCCATCTAGAGAATATTCTCAGATCCATTTTCCTCATATGATTTATTTTACTTCCAGCAGCCTGACCCATAACTTCAGGTATAACACCAGCAAGGTAAAGACTTAAAATTCTGCCCAGGTTGGGCTTCTTCAGGCTTTCCTTGATTTTCTCAAACACTATCACAGACCAGTCAGTGTTCAGAGTGAAGATAATCCTGGTCATAATGCTGAACATAGAGGCAGATACCCTATCATGCCCTCCTAGCTTACTAAGGATTACTTTGCCAACAATCTCAGACAGAAATTTTCCTTTGCTGTTCATGCTCTTTCTATTAAACACTGATCCAATCTTCATCTTAGAATCCAGACCACACCATGTCAAAATGCATCTCTGGTCCTGGATGTTGTAACCTCTTCTTCTTCCTTAGTTCTTGGCAACTGAAGGATCTTCCGCAAGCTCTTTGGTGATACTTTAACCTTCTCACCATGAACCTTGGATTTGATCTTGAATCCAGTTTCGTCTATCTTAGCTCCATTGAGGAATTCCAAGACTTCCCTCTTCCAGATCTTTGTCGGCTCTGAAACAAGATATTCTAACCCTGAGTCGGCAACTAGGGTTACTACTGTCTTGATTTCTTGGTCGGCATCATCAAAAGCATTTCGCACCAGCTCGTAGCCTTCGTTGATGTTCTCCTCAAGCTTTGGCGCCATTAGGGTTGAAGAATTTGACTTGAGAGAAGAGAGGTGTCGACACACAAGTTTTGGTCTCGAAACTTTTGAAAGCGTGTCGACAAACTAAGGCAAAATCCTATTTATACCTTTCTAGGTTTGAAGATGAAAAGGCGGGCAGCTAACTTAAATTGTGTCGACACTGGCAATAAGTGTCGACACTGACTTATAATGTCTCGACACATATGTGTCGACACAAGTTTAGTCAACAGATTATATGTGTCGACACTTATATATGTGTCGACACCACTCAACTCGACATTTAGTCGAGACTTTACTTAGAGAATTCTGAGTAAAACCTAAGTGTCGACACCACCTTTGATGTGTCGACACCTACTAGTTAAGTGTCGACACCAATATTCTGAAGTGTCGACACCAATTTCCTAGATGTGTCGACACCTTTTTCCTGAAGTGTCGACACCTTTATTCTGTGTCGACACAGAGATCTCTTTGTGTCGACACCTTTTTACTTAGTCATTTCCAATACTGTAAACTTACTCTAAGTTTATCATTCCTAGTTCAATTTTAAACCTATTGAACTTAGCTTCTTCTAGGGGCTTAGTATACATATCAGCTAGTTGATTATCTGTCCTAACATATTCCAATAAAATATCTTCTCTTTCTACATGCTCCCTAAGAAAATGATATTTAATTTCAATATGTTTTGTTCTACTATGGGATACATGATTATTGGCTATTGAAATAGCACTAGTAGAATCACAAAAGAGAGGAGTTCTACTTACCTGAATTCCATAGTCCTCAAGCTGATGTTGTATCCATAGAAGTTGAGCACAGCAACTTCCAGCAGCCACATATTCTGACTCTGCAGTGGAGATAGCCACACTTATTTGCTTCTTGCTACTCTATGAAATTAGTCTTCCACCTAGGAATTGACAGGTTACAGTAGTGCTTTTTCTATCTTCATTGCATCCTGCAAAGTCTGCATCTGAATAACCTGTTAGTTCAAAATCCTCATTCCAAGGGTACTAGAGGCCTAAATAGGGAGTGCCCTTTAAATATCTCAATATCCTTTTGACTGCTGTCAAATGAGACTCTTTAGGGCAGGCTTGATACCTTGCACAGACACATGTAGCATACATGATATCTGGTCTACTTGCAGCCAAGTATAATAGAGAGCCAACTATCCCTCTATACAAGGTTTCATCTACAGGTTTCCCTGCATCATCCCTGCTAAGAGACATACTTGACCCCATAGAAGTCTTCATGGTACTGGATGAATCCATACCATACTTCCTTATGAGTTCTAGGGTGAACTTGGACTGGCATATGGATAAACCACTCTCAGTCTGTATTACTTGGAGCCCGAAGAAGAACTTTAGCTCTCTCATACTACTTATCTCAAATTGACCTTGCATAAGTTTTGCAAACTTTTTGCAAAGGCTACTTTCAGGAGACCCAAATATAATGTCATCTACATATATTTGTACTAGTATAACTTTCCCTCTAAATTCCCTAAGCAATAGAGTCTTGTCTATTTTTCCCCTTGTGAACTTGTTCTCAATGAGGAAACTAGACATGGTTTCATACCAAGCCCTAGGGGCTTGCTTTAACCCATATAAAGCTTTCCTAAGTCTATAGACATGACTAGGTAAAGTTGAATCAATAAAACCTGATGGCTGTTCCACATATACTTCCTCTTTAAGATTATCATTCAAAAATGCTGACTTGACATCCATTTGGTAAACTTTGAATCCTTGAAAGGTTGCATAGGCAAGAAACATCCTTATGTCTTCCAGTCTGGCTACTGGAGCAAAGGTTTGATCAAAGTCAATACCTTCTTCTTGCCTATATCCTTTAGCAACCAATCTTGCTTTATTCTTAATGATGATCCCTTGTTCATCCATCTTATTCCTGTAGATCCACTTGGTTCCTATTATATTGTGGTCTTTATGTTTAGGAACAAATTCCCAGACCTTGCACCTCTTAAACTGATTCAGCTCTTCTTGCATTGCTTCAGTCCATTGTGGATCTAGAATGGCTTCTTCAAACTTCTTTGGTTCAACTTGAGATAGAAAACTGGAGTAGATTGCTGCATTCAGATTTCTGCTCATTGTTTGTACCCATTGTCTTGGATCACCAATGATCTGCTCTACTGGATGATCTCTAAGATGTCTATTGGCTGGAGGCATCCTGACTTCTGGTTGAACCTCTTCAGTTCCTTCATCTTGCTGCACTCCTTGTACTTCTTCTGCATTAGGTACATGTAGTACTCCCCCTAGACAGCAGCCACTATCTTCTACTTGCTGTCTTGCAGTAGGTTCTTCTTCTATAGTGAGCTTGTCCATCTTCTTTGTTATACCTGTGGAGCTGCATACACTACTAGACAACTCATTGTTAATAAGTTTAGTCTCATCAAATACTACATGTACAGATTCTTCTACAACTTGTGTAGACAAGTTGTAAACTCTATAAGTCTTACTGTTATTGTTGTACCCAACAAAAATTCCCTCTTGGGACTTGGCAGCAAACTTAGTCAAGTAAGACTTACCATTGTTAAGTATGAAGCACTTACAACCAAAGATCCTAAAGTAGGATAGGTTTGGTTTCCTGCCTTTCACAACCTCATAGGGGGTCTTGTTGAGGATTTTAGTAATGGTAGCCCTATTAATAACATGGCATACAGTATTAACTGTTTCAGCTCATAAATATTCTGGTAGTGATGTATCACTTAAAAGGGTCCTACCAGGCTCAATCAAGGTTCTATTCTTCCTCTCAGCAATGTCATTTTGCTGAGGTGTTCTAGGTGAAGAAAACTCTTGAAATATCCTAAAGTCTTCACATAGTTTTGCCATACTCTCTGACTGAATTCAGTATCATGGTCACTTCTAATCTTGACCACTGTACTGTCTAGTTCATTCTGAATTTGCTTGTCAAAGCTATAGAAGACACTAGCTGTTTCAGATTTCTGTCTTAAGAAGAACACCCAGGAAAACCTTGAGTAGTCATCTACAACTACAAAGGTATAGACCTTCCTACCTAGGCTGTGAACTGGCATTGGACCAAAGAGATTCATATGCAAGAGGTATAAACACCTCACGGCATCTTTGTTTTCTATGCTTCTAAAGGTAGATCTAGTCTGCTTGCCCTTTTGACAAGCTGAGCAAATACCATCTTTAACACACTTAACTTGAGTATCATTGCTCACTAACTCTTTGCTAAAGAGTTTGTCAATTGTCTTGTAGTTTAGATAGGCTAGCCTCTTGTGCCATTTGACACAATGAGAAACTTTCTCATCAGCTACAAGACACACAGGAGAACCATTGTTCTCAACCATAATGTCTAAGCAGCAGACATTCCTTTTTCTATAACCAGTCAAAATGATCTCTTGATCAGTTGACCTCCTGATATGGCAACCATCTTTCACAAATGAGATGTCATATCCTACATCACTCAATTGACTTATACTAATAAGGTTATGTTTCAAACTTTTAACATAGACCACTTGAGTAATTGTAATAAAGGAGTTAGATATGTTATCAAAACCCTTGATGATCCCTTTTTCAGAACCACCAAAGGTGAATTTTGGATCATCCTTGATGGGTATATAGTCCTATAGTAAACTCCTTGTTCCAGTCATATGTCTGGAACATCCACTGTCCAAGTACCATATTGGGGCATGGCCACTTGGACTCACCTGCAAAACAGATTAGTGAATCTTAGAACCCAAAGAATTCTTGGGTCCTTGGTACTTGTTAGTTTGCAACCTGACAAAGCTACCTACTGGTTTTCCAATAGGCAGTTTGTTACTCACTTTGGCACTAGCATTGTGCCAACAATCCATTGCAAAGTGGCCTATCTTGCCACAACACCAACACTCAAACTTATTGTACCTTTGCTTAGGTACTGTCTTTGCTATCTTATCTACAGCTGACTTGTTGAGTGTTGAGGCTTTGCCCTTGGACTTGAACTTGGACTGATCAGTCCTTGCAGGTCTAGTAAATCCCAGTCCAGGTTTACCTTTGTGATGAACAAATTCATCAATTATGGGTAAAACTGACTTAGGTTTAGAAAACCTAGCAACTAAGTCCTTCTCCTTCTGAAGATTAGTCTCCAGACTCTTGATTTGATCATTCTTATATGTGATAGTCCTCATCTAAATCACAGTTATGTGCTTCAGTCTAGCTATCTCATTTAGTTTTTGATCAAATAACTTCTCAGAATTAGTTGTCATAGCTTTGAGATTAGCAATTTCCTTTGCCTGACTTTTGGCTAGGGACTTGCTCTTCTTATAAGCTTGCAACAGAACTTTATACTCATCTATCAGCTGATGAATATCTTCTTCAGACTCAGATACACTCTCATCACTTGATGATGATGAATCTGATTCTGTACTGGCACAAGAAATTGAACTGGAAGAACAATGTTGTACCTTACTAGGTCCTGGCTGTTCCAGGATTTTGTCACTTTCAGTCAATGCCATTAGCCCTTGGCACTGACTGTCTTCTTGATCATATATAGAATTTATAATCTGCATGAACTCTTCTTCTTCTTCTTCAGCAAACAGCCATATATATGCTTCAGCATCTGACTTAGTTTCTGATGAAGAAATATCTGACAGAGTCTTCTCCTTTTTGGCAACAAATGACTTTTCTTTCTTGCCTTTGAAATGAGTTTTCTTCCTGTCACTAGACTCCTTTCTTTTTTCTGGACAATCAGCAACAACATGACCTTGTCTATTACAGCAATAGCAAACTATTTTTGAAAGAGTTGTCTTGCTAGACTTAGTCTTTTTCCTGTCTTTATTTGAAGCCTTTTTATTCTGATAAAAGTCTTCTTTTCCCTGTGAGGTAGAAGGCCTTGTCCTCCACTGTTTCTTCTTCAAGAACTTCTGAAAATGTCTAGTGAAGGCAGCAAAGTACTCATCACTTTCACTGCTTTCAGACTTTGTACTTGCTGACTCATCTGACTCAGTTTCAGCAACCTTTGGAGGTGGAGTTGGTGACTTACCTCTGTACCTTCTGGGGGCTTCTGTTTTAAAGGCCACTGTCCTTTCCTTATGTTCACTTCTTGTTGATTTTTCCTCTTCTTTCCTAACTGTCAACTGCATTTCATAAGACAGCAGTTTGCCAAACAGTGTAGGTGGAGGAATTTCTGTCAACTTAGTCATTTCTCTAATGGCACAGATCTTGGTGTCCAAATCTTTAGTTATGGACCTTAGAAACTTGTCATTGAGTTCATAATTACTGAACTCTCTGCCATAGGACATGAGCTCATTCACTATCCTGTAGAACTTTTTATAGCACTCAGTTATGCTATCAGCTTTTCCTTGTCTAAAACTTTCATACTCTTGATTTAGCAAGGATTTTCTGTCTTGCCTTACTTCTTCAAAACCCTCCATATACACAATAAGAGTTTCTCACATCTCTTTAGCTGTCTTACAGTGTATCAGATTCTGAAAAGTTGCATCATCTATGGCACTCACTATAATGTTCTGAGCTCTCTTATCCATAGTAGCTAGAACAATTTCATCCTTAGTCATTTCAAAGAAATCCTTTGGTGTTCTCTGATTTGCATCTAATACTGACACCTTCATGGGCACATATGGTCCTTCCTTTACTGTGATATAAATCATAGGGTCTGAGGCTTCCATAAACAGTCTCACCCTTTCCTTCCATATGCCAAAGATTTCCTTTCTGCATATAGGTAATTTCATGGATCCCAATTCCTTGTGATTCTCAGTGGAACCCATGGTTCTTGATTTTCTTGAATCTGTAATTTGACTTAGATTGAAACTGCCAACAGTATCTACTCAGACTGTTAGTCCTTTTTGAGCAACCTCCCTCTGACACCACTTGAAAGATATTGTACCTAATCACCTAGAGGGGGGTGAATAGGTGACCAAATTCTTTTTAACTTTTAAGGCAAAATGCAACTTATAATTACAGAATTTAAGCTCCTAGTGCACAACAATCACACAGCATTCACAGCAAACCACAATCACAGCAGACACACAGTTTTATAGTGGTTCCCCAAGGTTTGGATACATCCACTTTCCCACTTCGCCTATCTAGCAGTGTACTAGATTCGGCCAAACTTCTCCACTATCTCAGAACCCAAAACAGGCTCCTACACCTCAGGTCCAAGGCTCTACAACTCAGCTTTTCCACAAAGCCTACACTCAGCCACAAAGGCCTACACTCAGCCTCCAAGGCCTACACTCAGCCACCAAGGCCTACACTCAGCCACCAAGGCCTACACTCAGCCACCAAGGCCTACAATCAGAGATTTAAATCTCCTACCCTCAGCCTTTATAATTACAGGCTTACAAGACTCAGATCCAAAGGATCCTACAAGATAAAAATGAATATAATAATGTTAACTCAACAACTCAGAGAATAGAGAGATGAGATGTGAGTTTCTTGATGAGTTCTTGAAAGAACTCAGCTGAAATCAATCTGACTTAGCTTTCTTCAAAGCTTCTTGAAAGTAGAACTCAATAAGATTGACTGCTTCTGCAGTTGATCTTTAATCTCTGCTACTTAAGATTCAGAATAAATCTGAACCCTTCTTCTCAGTCTGGTTCCAACAACTGATTTCTTGGATGGAGCTCTCTCTCCAACTTCTTAGATCTTCACTTGAAAGCTAGATCTTCTTCTTGTTAATGATCACTTGGACTTGTTTTCAATCATCAATTTCTGTATACAGTGTAAGCTTATTTATAGGCCTTCTTCATGGTAACCGGCTGGTCCGGTTCATAACTGAATTCTGACAACTCTGACATGTGTTGTAGACCGGCTGGAACGGCAGCTGTCAAGTCATCCAGTCAGTTCTTGAAAATTCTCTAACTGTCTGAAAGTATCGAGACTTTCTGTCTTTAAGTGTCGACACTTATAAACCAAGTGTCGACACTAGTTGTCTAAGTGTCGACACTAGCCTACAAGGTGTCGACACAACTCCTTGTGTTGTCGATTCTATGTCTCGACACTGCTTCTTCTTCATGTATCGACACTGTTAATGTGTGTCGACACAAGTCCTTGTACTTCAGTATTTTGCTGAATTCTTCTAAGTGTCGACACAACACCTTTGTGTCGACACATCTTCATGTGTTGTACTTGTTAAGTGTCGACACTGCTTCTTGGTGTCGACACAGTCTTCAGTGTTGATACTTGTTGAGTGTCGACACAGCTCCTTATGTCAACACTTTCTTCTTCTGTTGAGACTTCAGCTGTGTGTCGACACATCCCCTTAGTGTTGACACTTGTACTTAGAATAATTTGTTGAACTTGCTGATCTTTGCTAAATGTCGACACAGCTCCATGTGTCGACACTTTCTTCAAGTGTTGAGTCTTCAGCTGAGTGTCGACACATACTTTCTTGTGTCGACACTTTCTTCAAGTGTTGACTCTTTTGTTGTGTGTCGACACATTGTTCTGGGTGTCGACACTTGTACTTAGTCTCTGCTAACTTTTGCTGAGTGTCGACACAGCTCCAAGTGTCGAAACTTTCTGGTGTAGACACAGTTCTTCTAGGTGTCGACACTGCTGCTAAGTGTCGACACTGTTTTACTGCACTTTTCTTCACTGAGTGTCGACACAGCTCCTTGTGTCGACACTTTCTGTCTGGTGTCGACTCAGCATCCCTGGTGTCGACACAATGACTCCAAGTGTCGACACTGCTTGCCTGGGTGTCGACACAAGTCTTCTTAAGTGTCGACACTTTCCCTCTGGGTGTCGACACATGCACTTAGAAACTTTTCTTCTTTCCTGCCAATACTTAACCTGTACAAGGTAACTTAAAGGCACATCAAATACATTTTGATGTATATCATTGAGTTGGGTGAGGCTTCTTCAAATCAGGTACATTTAAACCAATGTACCAAACACTTTGTTAATTCAGTATATGTTGTTGCTACTCCTGCTGCAAGCATTGCTGATGTTTCTGATGTTGCTGCCCTTCCTGCTGAAAATTTTGTTGATATTATTGCTGATACTGCTGATGAGTCACTTTCTAAGGATATGCAGATGATGGCGGCACATGATTTTGAGCCTTCTATGTTTACTGATGACATTCCTCCTGCTGCTGATATTGCTGTTTCTGAAAGTAAAACTGTTGCTGCCCCAACTGCTGTTATTACTGCTCCAGAAACCTCTGTATCTGATTCTACTGATACTGCTTCAACTTCAACTGCTACAAGTGTTGTATCTGCTGCTGCTCCAATCACTGTTGCTTCATCTGCTTCAACCCAGCTCAAGAAAGAATTGATGAAAAAGATTGATGCTCTTTATGATGAGCAGAGCTCTGAAAGTGATGAGTTTAAGACTGATTCTTATGACTCCTCTGCCACTATTGCCAGAAAGAGAAAGGCAAGGAGCAAAGCCATGAAGAGAGTACCTTCAGCCAAAGTCAAGGACAACAATGACATTCCATATTATATTCTTCATGACTGCCCCATAACTGAGCACTGGATGCAGTATTCAAAGAATCAACTCAAAGCCATGAAGAAAAAGAGGAAATATGAAAAAAGATCTTCTCAATTCCAACATCTTCATCCTCCTCCACCACCTCCTCCTGATGCAGGTGCAGGTGAAAGTTCGCTGCTCAACCTCATGCCAAAAGCCAAACCCCCTATCAGCCACATGCCAGATCCTATCATAGGGGAAGCCAGTCTAGAGGATCTCAATCCAGAAGAGGAAACTACAGAGGAAATCAAAGGGAATTCCAGGTTTATTCTAAAGGTTATTCAAGGCAACATCCCTACTCCAGGGAAGGACAAATCTCAGCTGACACAACCTCTGATCTTTTTCTCTATAAGCTAAAGGAAGTTGTTTCATCCAGGCCTCCTTAGGACAATCCATCAAACAGATATGAGCCACCAGTGCCATTTGAAGATCCTGAAAATAATCCAACTGCTTGGACTGCAAGGATGAAAGAGCTTGCTGCACTGGACCAGATTAAGAAAGCTAAAGAGCAAGGCAGAGACTCCTCCAACATCACTACATTGTCTGAACAGAGAAAGAAAGAGTTGGAAAGGTATGCTTCAAGCAAATTCTTTGATTCTGACAGATACATGGAGCTGCATCTTAAAGCTGTAGTTCCAAGGCCCAAACAGCAAACCTCTTTAGGTGCAGCAGATGACACAAGATCAAAGAAGCAAGCTCTCAACCCCAATAGAGAAATCAAACTCATAAAGAGCAAGGAGAAGAAATAACTATGTAAGGTGACAATCATTTTGAATTCTGAATTCTGTCTGGAATGATATATATCTGTGGTTCTGCAATTTGCTTTTCTGTATTATTGTTGTGTATGTTGTTATTTAATTTTTCCAAATTCTGTAAATAGTATTCCTAACCCAAATAAGGGGAGATTGTTGGAACACCCTATTACTAATTTGGGTCAGGATCATTATGTCTATAGGAAACATGTTTTTGACCTCCTGTATAGATCTAAAGGTCAATTAGAATTGAGTCTAAGGGTTAGAAGTCTAGGTTTGGAAGCTGCCCCAAGACCCGGGATTTTCAGTTTGAGACTAAGTCATATCGTCGAGCTCAGCACGACGATTCGTCGAACTCCAATCGACGATCGTCTAGCTCAACTTCGACAGATCGTCGAACTCCATTCGACGATCGCTGAGCTCAACCTCAACAAATCGTCGAACTCCATTCGACGATCTGCGAGCTCAGTTCGACGATCTTGACTCAGTATTGGATTTCTATCTCTGAGCTCAGTTCGACGATCTTTGAGCTCAGATCGACGATTTTTCTGTTGTTGTATAAGTCCAAATCGCTGAGCTCAGTTCGACGATAGCAGAGCTCAGTTCGACGGTTTCTGATGAGTTAAAGGATTTTTCAAGATTCAAATTAAGAACAGTTAAGGAGTTATTCAGCAATTAATTCAGAAGATTTTCTAGCCGTTTTCATTTATTTTTGTACCAAGTTTCAAGGGATTATCAAGGAATGTTTCTTTGAACTTTCCTCCAGAAGACAATTGCAATTAAGGATGCAATTAATGACAGGCTAACGGCTATTCTTGACAGAGGATGTTTTTCTATTCAGTACCAGAGAATAAAATACAAGATTTTTGAATCTCTCTATCACTCAGAACACAGACAAGAAGAAGAAGAAAAAAATATTCTCTGTCTCAAAGAATTCTCTCAAGAACACACATCCAAGGAGATCAACCATCTGAAATCTTCTGATCTCTTGTGATTCAAGTGTTCAAGGCCAACATCTTTCAAAAACTCCAGACACCTAACATTTCAGCTGTTGCTGAAATCATCATTTGCTGGAGATCAACTTCTGAAGGTCTATCACCCTGCAGCAAAGCTTCATTTCCTGAACATCTCAAGGACTCAGAGGGAGCTTTGACAACATCAAATCCACATAGTCTTCTCAGCTGCTTTGAGAAAGAGAAGACTTTCATAACTCTCTCATCCCCATCTCTGTAAAGGGTTTCTCAAACTCCCTTCAAAAGTTTATGCTTGGTTTTTGAGCACTTTGTCAAAAGCTCATTGGTGGCAAGACACCTGATCAAAAAAATCTGATTTGGTTTTTGAGCACCTTATCAAAAGCTCATTGGTGCCCAGGACACCTGATCAACTCATTCTGCAGTGAATTCCTACCTAGGGCGGTAGAAGAGTGGATGTACCCAAGTTTAGAGGAACCACTATAGCTCCTTGTGTCTTCTGGTTTGCTTGTCTTTATCTTTTGTTTCTGGCTGTGATTGTTTTGTGATTAGTTTAGATCTGTGATTAATTTCTGTTGTATGTTATTCTGTGATTAGAATTAATAGTTGCTTCCCTGTTCACTCAGATTACAATAATTGTTGTAAAAAGTTTTCAAACATCATATACTCTATTCACCCCTCTCTATAGTATATCAGATCTAGCTGCACTTTTATAAAATATACCTCTTTTTTGAAATAAGATACTAAAAATGTGTTAAACTTAGAATTGCATGGTATGGTTGAGCAAGGTTTGAAAACTTCATCTATTTAGCATACCGATATCCTGTACCTGAGATAAGTAGTCAGGCTTGCCAAAATTGTCGAGAAAACTTAGAATTGCATGGTATGGTTGAGCAAGGTTTGAAAACTTCATCTATTTAGCATACCGATATCCTGTACCTGAGATAAGTAGTCAGGCTTGCCAAAATTGTCGTCCTCATATGCCAAAATCGTCCCTGAAGCCTTAACTTCACAAAGGGACCATCTAACTCTGCAAAATAAACCACCACTAATGCAATTATATCATTAAAAAACAAACTTGAGAATCATAAAAGTAGAAGGAAAAAATTATCAGGATCCATAGATCATGCTCCCAATTAGTGGAAAGAATGCCTATATATATATGATGGATGGATGCAGTCTAAAGAAACAGGCCAAAATGCTGAAAGCTGGAACCAAACTAGTAATTAGCTAGAAAAGCAACTAAAATATCAGCTATGATATGAAAGAAACTGGGAACAAACTCTACAATAATAAGTCTCTAATAGGATCGAGTAATCAATCTTACATGTGATCAAGAGAACCGCCAAAAAGTTGAAATGCAGGTTGGGGGATGTCAAATGTCGAACTGTTGAAATTCGATCGCTTTAACTTGAAGCACCTGAATGAACGAGTCTCTGCAAACAATGCAAAAACTGAAATGACTATGGATAATCATCTACACCAAAACTATTACACATAAAAATATATCAAACAGCAAATGTCAATTCTCAAAATAAAAAGGGAAACTCTATTGAATGTCAAAATCCGTGAGCTCTCCTAAAGAAGACATAACATAGAACAATATTCACACTTAAATTAGAGAGTACAACCACAACCGATAGTACTTTTTTGCGTTGAAGGTATGCCAGAATGATTCGTTGCCATGGTAGAATAGTTTCTTATGAAATAAGGTAAGATTTGTGCTAGCAAAATTCAAATTTGCAATCAAACTACAAATCAAATACACAAGCAAAAAAAGGATTAAATGCACACATGCATTTCCTACGCTGAAATTTGTCTTGCACCTAAAAACTGGAAAAACAAATGTAATAAATAAATTTAGTAAAGGCAAACATACAACAGTACCATGCAATTGAGGACTGGATACAATATCTCAATCAACACTGACATGACTTCAGCAAAAATATATCCTGCAGCTCAATACTGAAGAAAAAAATGTAATCAATAATTCTAGTGAAGGACTGAATAAAATTGTGAACCCTTCATGAAAATCTGGCATACTAGAGAACTCTATGAACAAACCGTCCCTTTTTAACCACTATACAGTTAACGACCTGCACAATATGGTTTTAACCACAAATGCAATTATTGTTAACAAAAAAATAACAAAAATCAAGCAAATTTTGGACTCGGTTTAGTCAATTTAGTAATTGGGCACATAGGAAGATATTGAGAAACAAAAACAATACTGTAATTATGTTTAAAAATATCAATAAGTTCCTAGAGATGCAACATATATCCTAGAGATGTTCCCTCCCTAAGGTTGAAATCATGTATAAATTGATATTTGGGGGACTGGTGAGTCCAAAATTTGTAATTGTGTTCTTTGAAAAACACAAGTTAGAGAAAGCACTCAAACAAACAAATCCTAAATTAATAATAATTAAAAAAACTAAGAAGGCTAAAGAGGAAAAGTGGAAAATATAGGCTCAGATCATCTCCAAACTAGTCCAAGAAGAGGTGAAATGGAGAGAGCAAATAAACACTCATTTTCCAACCACCTTCCGGTGTTAATGATAGTTGTAAAGGTTGCCTGAGAAGCCTTCTCCACAAGCCATCCTCAATGCCCTCAACATTCAAGGAAAAAAGACATCATTAGACCTTGTCAGCTCCATTATTACTCATCGCCTCTAATTGATGCAAATAAAATCTCATTAAGCATGTCTGCAATTGCAAAGTGAAACTCTAACAAAACAGACCTGCAGTTGAACACATCTTTAGATCTCTCTACCCCCCCCCCCCCAATATTTTAACATTTTATCTTGCTTGCACACCCACCATGGATGCACGGGTTGCCTTAGGAGACTCTCCAGGCCATCCTCTGTGCATTATCTGTTTCAGGGAAGAAATCCATTCAAGGGAAGCAGTCAATGATTCATCATCGCCGGATATGGGGTTGCACAAGAGATGTAGTAAATTATCTATAAAAATTATATTTCAATCAAGATAAGAGAGTCAAAACTTCTATAAATATTTAGCATAACATGCTCTTTTAAAACCATTAATTAATAAGAAAGCATACCAAATAATCATGTGAAAAATCATGTGAAACAATCTGCTCATTTTAAGCTCATTTTCCATCAAAGGTTCATCAGAAACAAGTAAAATACTATATCATAAGAAACCTTGGTCTCACCTCAACCAACACTACCACCCACTGATATGTATAAGAACGAAGGAAAAAATCATAAGAACAAACTATATCAGTCACTAAAATCATTTGAAGAAAAATACAAGAGTGTATCATCAAGAAAAAAGACACCAAATAATGATTTCAGTCAATAATGATTCTATTGGACTCGGTATTAGAACAATTCAATTGATTTGTATGTTGCTCCCTTCTTTGATTATGAATCCTGTTCCACAATCGACTAGGTCATTTGGTTCAAGTCTTGAGCTCGTGTCTCTATTGAAAACTCATCTTCCAGCAGGTTCCACAATAGTGTTCGTCGTTTGACCAAAGCCTTTTGCATGCGTCTCTGTACCAAGTGTTTATTTGATTCAATGCTTCTATACAGGAGAATCTGTATACCCTGTTACTATAAAGCTTTAAGTGATGCTGGCTGTCAGGTGTTAGTTGTTTTCATGTTACTGTGTGATGTGTCTGCTAGTTGTGTGGTGGTGCCCATATTGCTCTCATTTTTGGATATCTTAGGCTATTCATATTGCTTGAATACTCAATGTGATATCCATCCATGTGGTGATGCCCATCCATGTGGTAATGTCCATCCTTTATTTAGGATCATGTTATAGCAGGAAAAATTAAGAAACTAAATTAAAACTATTATATAAACTGAATGCATAAAATAGTTTGAGCTTTATTTATCAATGATCAACAAAGTCATGACCGTCACCGTCATGCCAAACAGAGCCTTATTGAAATACTACTAAAGAAGACCCCAATTTTGGCTAAAAGGTTGATAAATCATCTTTCCAATTTTCCCCCTCCATACATTTGCAGAGGCCCCATGCACACTTGCAACTATTTTTCTATGATACATAATTTACAGACATACTCACCTCAAACTTCTTTAATCTGAAGAAAACATATGCAAGGCAGAACTATCCATCATCCAAGAAATGAACAAGGCAGTAAGTTTTGCAAGGAAATATCACCAGGTGTAACACCTGTTATTCTCACCGACACTCCAGCAGTACATCCGGCAGATATAAGAGGCTCCAGATGATACAATTCGGGCGAAACATTCACCGGTGTTGATTACATCACAAGTAAAGAAATTAAACGTTGGGATGAAATTCATTTTCCAAGATGGCTCCAGCTACCGACAGGTGGCAGTTACAATTAATACAAGATGCAGCAGTTTCACCCAACACATTCAGCCAGCCTCGATACTTTAATACAGCTGTCCTTTTTTTATATATTGTAACGGCTATATGGGATTAGCCTATAAATAGCAGATTAGACTAATGTAATGATTAAGATGAGAATTAATAAAATTCCAGTTCAACTTCTCTCCCCTCCCATTCGTCTCTCCTTCCTCCAGCCATCTTCTGGCTTTCTTCTATTACCGTAGGACTAAGGTGTTACATTTTTGGTGCTCTCGTTCTTGACCTCACCCTTCTGTTACCATGCCAGCTGGGACTAGATCACATGACGATGAACACCGGCCCCGTGATGTTCATGAGGCCCTCCAGGAGGAGCAACGCGCGAGACACTCACAATTTGATTCATTCCGTCAAGAAACTCAAACCCAGCATAATCTCTTGACGCAACAGATCATGGCAACCCGCGATCAAGCTTCCGATCAGATCGCCGAATTACGCAATCAAATGCGGGCACTCACCGAGAGCGTTCAGCGCTCCTTGGAATTACAATCCGCAAGAATCAACAAACAACCAGAACATTGCACAGGCCAGTCCTCCGCAGGAATCTTGGGCGCCTCTCCGCCGCCGGAGCCACCAATCCAGGTTGTTTCCGCTCAACCTAAACTTTTAGCTATTTCTTGTCCACGTTTTGCCGAAGGAGATCCCACCGATTGGTTATACGATCTTAAAATTTTTTTACTTACAATGCTATTGAATCTCATGAATACTTAATTTATGCTGCCCTTCACTTAGACAAACCAGCTTCACGATGGTATCAAGCCACTCTCACGGATAATCCATCACTTAATTTCGATTTCTTTGTTCAGGCGTTAATAAAAAGATTTGGACCCTGCTCATATGACAACCCACAAGGCGCACTCACAAAATTAACTCAAACCAGCACTGTTTTGGAATTCAAAAAAGAATTTGAAGAACTTAAAAATCGAGTACCAGGTCTCGATCCTACCTTTACTAAAAATATGTTTATTTCAGGATTACATCCGATAATTCAGAGTCAGGTTTTAATCCATGACCCCCCTGATTTAGATTCAGCTTTTGCTATGGCCAGACTACTTGAGGCACAAAATAAGTTGGGCCCCAAAACCCAATTTCCTACTTCAAAACCAACTGTTAGTTTTACACCTTCCAATTCTACGTGGCAGAACTCCCGACAACCACAATTCCAAACACAAACCAAACAACAGTTTATTAAACGATTATCTCCCCAAGAACTACATGCTAGACGCGAAAAAGGCCTTTGCTACAATTGTGACGAAAAATTCCAGCCAGGCCATAAATGTAAAGGAAAAGGAGTGTTATGTTTTTTTCAAGGCACAGATGATGGAGACGACATAACAGACCACTTATCCGACATAGAAGACGAATCACCTACACTACTTGCGACTGTACAAACTCTTTCGGGATCCCCAATCGGACACTCCCTCCGTTTTACTGGACATGTCCACAACTTCCCTGTAGAAATACTAGTAGATAGCGGCAGTTCGCACAATTTTATCTCACCTAGAATGGCCAAATTCTTAAATCTTCCTATCTTCACCATAACCGAGTTTCCAGTTCTACTAGGAAATGGATCCACCATCAACTGCAAAGGGTTGTGTAAGAATGTGGAGTTACTCATCCAGACCCACTCTTTTCAAGTTCACTTATTCGTTTTAGACATCAAGGGAGCCGACATCATTTTGGGAGTACGATAGTTACAACCACTAGGGCCGGTAACCACCGATTACTCATACCAAACAATGTCTTACACGGGTAATCAGGGACAAATAGTACTACAGGGACACAATAGTTACCCAGGGGGTCAGATTTCATCATCGCAACTTGCTCGCATACTTACTTTACAACCCTTAGCCACTTGCTGGTTAATCACTACTAATACAATTTTTCCAAAAACACTTGAACCAACAAATATACATACTGCTTTACCATCCCATTTTAGAACACTTCTAGACCAATATGAACAATTATTTCAGGAACCCACTTCCTTACCACCTTCACGAAATATTGATCATCAAATTGTCCTAGAATCAGGTTCACAAGCGCCCAATATTAAGCACTACAGATACCCATATTATCAAAAAACTGAAATTGAAAGGCTCATTATTGAAATGCTTCATAAAAACCACATACGGCCTAGTACTTCAAGCTTCTCATCACCCGTCCTTTTGGTTAAGAAAAAAGACGGTACTTGGCGGTTTTGTATAGACTATAGAGCGCTCAATAAAATAACAATTAAAGACCGATTTCCAATACCAACTATTGATGAATTATTAGATGAACTACATCACGCCAGATATTTCACAAAATTAGACCTTCGATCCGTATATCATCAAATCCGAATGGCTGAACAAGATATTCATAAAACTGCATCCCGAACACACCAAGGACATTACGAATTTACCGTTATGCCATTTGGATTATCAAATGCACCATCGACCTTTCAATCATTAATGAATAGTATCTTTCAAGAATATTTAAGGAAGTTTATCGTAATCTTTTTTGATGATATCTTACTATATAGTTCTTCCCAGGAAGACCATTATAATCATCTAAAATTAACTTTGGACATCCTTTCTCAACATCAACTTCATATAAAATTATCAAAGTGCTCTTTTTTGACTACTACCATAGAATTTTTAGGTCACCAAATCACTGAGGGGAAGGTAGGCCCAACTCATTTCAATTTAGAGGCCATAAAAAATTTCCCAGTTCCCAAAAACCAGAAGGATATTAGAGCATTTTTGGGGCTAACTGGTTACTATAGAAAGTTCATAAAAAATTACGCTTTGATAGCTTATTCATTAACGGACCTACTTAAACATGAACCCTTTCTTTGGACTGAACAAACACAACGTTCTTTTGAGGAATTAAAAATGTGTTTGCTCACCCCACCAATATTATCCCTACCCAATTTTGATTTACCCTTTGAGCTCGAAACAGATGCATCAGCCTTAGGAGTAGGGGCAGTTTTATCACAACAACACAAACCCATAGCATACTTCAGCAAAAAGCTATCTGCACTAATGAAAAACAAATCAACTTATGTGCGAGAGATGTACGCCATCATTACCGCAGTGGCAAAATGGCGACAGTATCTTCTGGGTCAGCAGTTTATAATTTATACAGACCACCAGAGCCTGCACCATTTACTCACACAAGACTTGCACACACCTGAGCAACATGTTTTTTTTTCAAAACTATTAGGATATGACTACGTAATTAAGTATAAGCCAGGGAAGCATAATATTGTGGCAGACACCCTATCACGAATAGATTCAACCCCAGAACAACCCCCATCAATGAGCCTCCAAGTACTCTCTCGGCCAATCTCACCCCTTTTGGAGGGATTGGAAAAGGATTACCAACAGGACAAATATACTCAAAATCTAATGCAACAAATTATGACTACACCTCACCTCCACCCCAATTGGTCTCTCAAAGGACCGTACATTTACAACAAACACAAGTTATACATTCCAGAAAAATCAACATTAACGTCAACATTAATTACGGAGGCCCACGATAGTTTATGGGGGGGACATTCAGGAGTTAAGGGAACGACTTCTCGTCTACAACAACAATTCTACTGGCCAAATATGACTAAACAAGTAGAATTATATGTTAGTAAATGCAATCTTTGCCAAAAAGCTAAATCAACTAATCATCTGCCCTATGGGTTACTGCAACCCTTAGAAACACCATCTAAATTATGGGCTGATTTAACTATGGATTTTATCACACATCTACCAAGTTCAAATTCGGCCACAATCATAATGGTTGTAGTTGACAGATTTTCCAAAGGAGCTCATTTTGCCCCAGTCAAAACATTAACAGGCCCTATAGTTGCAACTATTTTTTGGGAAACTGTAGGCAAACTACATGGTATCCCAGAGACAATTATCTCCGATCGTGATACCATTTTTTTAAGCAATTTTTGAAAAGAACTTTTCAGACTTCAGGGCACACAATTAAAATACAGCTCGGCCTACCATCCACAAACGGATGGCTTAACTGAACGCATGAATAGATCATTAAAACAATATCTACGAATTTTCTGCAATCATAATCATAAAAAATGGTCCACTCTACTTAGTTATGCGGAATTCTTTTTTAATACGTCATTTAACTCAGCGATCGGCATGACCCCATACGAGGTCATGTTCGGTCGCACCCCTCCTGGTTTGCTTTCTTACAGCCCAGGATGCACAACAAATGAGGCGGTGGAGACAACCTTAGAGAAGAGGGAGAAGATCATACAACAGCTCAAGGACAATCTACACAAATCACAGCAAAGAATGAAAACATATGCAGACAAACGCAGGATGGACTTACAACTCACTCCAGGGGAATGGGTTCTACTTAAACTCCATCCTTATAGACAACTGTCCCTCGGCCGAACCATCAACAAAAAGTTATGTTTGAAATTCTACGGACCATATAAGATTCTGGAGATCATTGGCAAAACGGCGTATCGTTTAGACCTTCCTCCAGACGTTAAAATCCACCCAGTCTTCCATGTCTCTATGCTTAAAAAATACAACGGGGAGCCCGGGCCTCAAAGTATTACTCTTCCAGCAAGACATTGGAAGAATAATCCCCTTCATCAACCACTGGCTATTATTGCAACACGACAACTACTACGTCACGGCCAAGATACTACTCAAGGATTGATATAATGGGAAGGGTTGCGTCCAGAAGATAGCACATGGGAAGATTTGTCTACCTTAATGGATTTTCCCCAAATCGCGCATCAGCTGGACTTTCTTCCACAAAATTCATGGACGAAAAAAGGAAAACGAAGCCTACGACGAAAACACAACGATCCAGACATACTTCCAGCATAACGATCACTTCCACACCATTTTTCTAGTGAGAAGCATATCGCCACGCCTCGACGCCCTCCTCAACACCCAGAACTACTGCTATAAAAGCGAGTACACCACATATTTCAACAACATCGGTAGAGAACAAGAAGGAACTTACATCATTTCCTGCCTTCTTCCATTATTCAACCGGCTAAGCTCCAGTCTCATTCATCCACCGGATTAGGGTTTGGCGTTCGTAGACAATACCAAGGAAAACGCTGAGGACAGCGTTTAAAAGAGGGAATGTATTGTAACACCTGTTATTCTCACCGACACTCCAGCAGTACATCCGGCAGATATAAGAGGCTCCAGATGATACAATTCGGGCGAAACATTCACCGGTGTTGATTACATCACAAGTAAAGAAATTAAACGTTGGGATGAAATTCATTTTCCAAGATGGCTCCAGCTACCGACAGGTGGCAGTTACAATTAATACAAGATGCAGCAGTTTCACCCAACACATTCAGCCAGCCTCGATACTTTAATACAGCTGTCCTTTTTTTATATATTGTAACGGCTATATGGGATTAGCCTATAAATAGCAGATTAGACTAATGTAATGATTAAGATGAGAATTAATAAAATTCCAGTTCAACTTCTCTCCCCTCCCATTCGTCTCTCCTTCCTCCAGCCATCTTCTGGCTTTCTTCTATTACCGTAGGACTAAGGTGTTACACCAGGTCAGTGGATGGGGAGAGAGAGGTTGAGAGAGAGAGAGAGGGAGGGATCAGGAAATAGGAAAGGCTGCGGGAGGAATATACCTGATGGAGCTCTCTTTCTCGGGAAGCTCCAAGGATGTCGATGGTGGTCGTGGTCGAGGAAGAGGGAGGAACTGCTTCAGGAAGAGTGGAGTGGAGGAAGAGTGGCGCTCTCTTCTCGGCAAGCTCCAAGGATGTCGGTGGCGGTCGCGGTCAAGGATGTCGATGGTGGTCGCGGTCATGGATGCGGGGGAGAGAGCTGAGAGAGAGAGAGAGATCCGGAATTAGGAAAGGCTGCGGGAGGAGTATACCTCATGGCCCTCTCTTTCTCTGCAAGCTCCACGGATGACGATGGCGGTCGCGGTCGAGGAATTGGGAAGGAACTGCTTTGGCGATGGCAAGGAGAGGAACAAGAAGAGTGGTGGAAAGCCCTAATAAATCGGAAGGAACTGCTTAGACTCACGGGGTGGTAGAAAATGAAAAAAGAGAGAGGGTTTATTTTTAGTTATTAAATTTTTGTTTATGATTTAATTATAGATTGTGAATGAATTATAACGTTTAATTATAAATTATGAATGTTTTTTTGTGATATTTAATATTTTCGTCACTAAATAGAATTGTTTAGTGACCAATCTTTTTTTGGTTATTAAAAAAAATTTTATCAATGAAAAATGTATTTTGATCACTAAAAAGTATTTTTAGTGACCAACAAATTATTGCTGTCACTAATGAAATGAAAACCAACATTTAGTGACTAATCAATAATTTCGTCACTAAAGGTATATTTTTAGTGATGAAAACTATTTCGTCACAATTACGTCATCACTAAAAGCTAGTTTTCTTGTAGTGAGGGGAAGCGTTCTAAGATCTTTCGGATGTGTGGTGGGACCTCCACGCCGAGCCCTTGGGTCAGTTTCCCTTTGTCATTTGGCTTGCAGGAGAGAAATAAGTGTGCGATCACCCTTCCCTAAGGGTGAACTTCACAAGAGACCGAGTTTTCGGTTTCAACATGTATGTATGTATGCATACATGTATATATATACATATATATATATACTAGTGCCCGACACGGGGCTCCGCCCCTATGGCTACGCGCCACAGTACCCGGGCCGTGACGGCGGGCTTCGCCCGCACCTGTCTGTGCCTTGCATATGTATATATATATTCATCTATATATATATCTATTACTATTTTAAAAAGAAATATGATGGTCTGTCAATAACAATGAGTTCAAAAATATGCTATTTATATAGTCCATCGGATTTGACTGTTTTATTCCTGAACCGTTGGATCTGGGACTGCAAATAGTGATTTAGGTCTGCAAATAAAAAAACCCAAAAAACAGCATCCTTCTCTCTCCTCAAACCCGATCACCCAAATCGCCCCCCCCCCCCCCCTTTCACGGTCTCCTCCACCGCCGGCGGCGGAGCCACCGACGGCCTGACCGGCTGCCCCCGACAGGTTCGACGAGAGCAGGCGAACCTGCCGGCGGTGATCCGGCGGCGCTCCGACGGGGCCACCGCCGGCAAGTTCGCCTGCTCCCGGCGAATCTGCCGGGGGCAGCCGGTCAGGCCGCCGACGGCTCTGCCGCCGGCGGTGGAGGAGACTGTGAAAGGGGGGGGGGCGGATTTTTCTTTTTATATATATATAGAAATTAAATTATTAATATATAATACGAGTGACACGCCCGGTGATCGTGGTGTCGAGATCGACGATTGTTCTCCGTTCTACGATTTTAGTTGAGTTCGACGAATTCCGGTCGACGATAGGAGTCACGCCCGGTGTCACGGGCGTGACCATGGGCATGACCGGGGCGTGTTCTCCGTTCGATGATTTTAGTTGAGTTCGATGAATTCCACTCGACGATAGGAGTCACGCCCGGTGTCACGGGCGTGACCGGGCGTGTTCTCCGTTCGACGATTTTAGTTGAGTTCGATGAATTCCGGTCGATGATAGGAGTCACGCACGGTGTCACGCGCGTGACCATGGGCGTGACCGGGGCGTATTCTCCGTTCGACGATTTTAGTTGAGTTCGACGAATACCGGTCGATGATAGGAGTCACGCCCGGTGTCACGGGCGTGACCATGGGCGTGACCGGGGCGTGTTCTCCGTTCGACGATTTTAATTGAGTTCGACGATTTTAAAAACGTAAAATATGAAAATTATATAAAATTTATATAAAATATTTTATATAAAATATTTTAAAAATGTTAATTTAAATTAATATATAAAATATTTAAAAAATGTTAATTTAAATTAATATAAAATTTTAAACTGGGCGGGCGGAGCCCGCCGGGGGTGCGGGCGGAGCCTGCCGGGGGTGGTGGGGCGGGCAAAGCCCGCCGTCGGCGGCCAGGTACTGTGGCACGTATCCATCGGGCCGGAGGCCCGTGCCTGCGACTCGTATATATATATATATATATATATATATATATATATATATATATATATATATATATATATATATATATATATATATATATATATATATATATATATATATACACGAGCATCTTCGCACGGGTTACGTGGATGCTCGATGCTCTCGGGCGGCCTTCGGCCACATCCAGGCGGGCTTTGCCCTCCAGCGAACGGGTTTCACCTGTGCTTGATGCTCTGGGCGATCTTAGGTCGCATAGAAGCGGGCTTCGCCCACTTCCACGTAATCCACCAGCTCAGCCTGTACCCGTCACTCGCGGCCCCGTACCCGTCACTCACCTAATAAGAAAATCAACCTTTTCATTTTTTGTATGCCCAAGCTCGATGCTCTCGGAAGGCTATCGGTCGCATCCAGGCGGGCTTTGCCCACCAGCGAACGGGCGGGTTTCACTCGTGCTTGATGCTCCGGGAGATCTTAGGCCCCATAGAAGCGAGCTTCGTCCGCTTCCACGTAATCCACCAGCTCGGCCCGATCCCGTCACTCGCGGCCCCCCGAGCGGTCTTATGCGCTCTGGGGGGTAGCAAGTGACGAGTACGAGGCCGAGCTAGTGGATTACGTCGAAGTGGACGAAGCCCGCTTCTATGCAACCTAAGATCGCCCGGAGCATCAAGCACGGGTGAAACCCGTTCACTGGCGGGGGAAGGACGCCTGGATGCGGCCGAAGGCAGCTCGAGGGCATCGAGCACGGGCGCACAAAAAATGAAAAGGTTGATTTTCTTATAAGGCGAGTGACAGTACGAGGCCGCGAGTGACGGGTACGGGGGCCGAGCTGGTGGATTACGTGGAAGCGGGCGAAGCCCGCTTTTATGCGACCTAAGATCGTCTGAAGCATCAAGCATGAGTGAAACCAGTTCGCTGGCGAAGCCCGCCTGGATGTTGTCTGGCGCCACAGTCGCTGCCAGAAGAGACCTTTATAGCCTCTGCACCGCCGGAGCTTTGCTCTCCGGTGGTGCCTCTGTCTTCTTCTCCCCCGGAGAGAGGTCTGCTTCCCTCTCTCTGGCGTGGTGAAATTTTTTTTTAATGCCATCACCCTTCTACAGTTCGTACCGGCTTGGCGCGCTAGAGTGGAAGCTGTTGTTGGCGGATTTTGCCGAGTTGGTGGCGACTGGTCCTACACGGGGTTTGTCGGAGAGGAGTACCACCACGTCGTCCCCAACGTCCGGACCATCGATGGCGTTACCCCCCTCTACATCCTCTGCCGCCTCTCCTCCCACTCTGTTCAAAGGCGCAAGCTCAATTAAACGCAAAAATAGTATATCAGTCTCTTAACTTTAGGTGATTGTTAACCGCAACCCGTAATTGGCTAGTCGCACCCCAAAATCTCTCAATTATTCGCGTCTTTTCAAAATACGCCTTGTACATGCAATTTCAGGAAACATGTTCAACATGAAAGTTGTAGATATCGACGAGATCTACAACTTTCGTGTTGAACACTTTTCCTGAAATTGCATATACAAGGCGTATTTCGAAAAGGCGCAAAATCTGAGCATATTTCCAAAGTACGCCTTGTACATGCATTTTTAGGAAAAGTGATTAACACAAAAGTTGATGATTTCGTCGATATCTAAAACTTTCGTGTTGAACACTTTTCCTGATATTGCATGTGCAAGGCGTATTTCAAAAAGTCGCGAAAACTTGGGAGATTTTGGGGTGCGACTAACAAAATAACGGGTTGCGGTTAACAATCACCTAACTTTAAACCTTTTTTGAAATCAGTCCCTTTACTTTTTTTTAAAGGATTTCACTCTCTAAACTCCCGTAAATAAATGAAATCAGTTCTCCTAAAACTTTCCTTAACGACGTTTTGATTCTTCTCCTCCTTCCCTTGAGAGCATCACCGGTCTCCAGCCTCGCCACTGCCTCGAGTCCGAAGCCGGCATCAGCGAGTAATTTGACGGCAACGAACAGCAGCTACAATGCATTAGCGTCACCGTCATCCACCGCACCATCAAATCAGGCCGCCTCTTCCTCCCTCATCTTCTCTAACACTCCAGGCCTCGTCTACCTCATCCAAGGCAACAGCTACTTCCTCTAAATTAATTACCCCTTTTTCCCCAATTTTCTCTGTTTCCTAATTGAAACTAGCTAAAAATTTACTTTGAAATTTTGATTTCAGGTAGCAGAATAGCTGGCCTACTGGTCCCCAGCTGCCCGGAATCATTCCAATTCTTCGAAGAGCGGGGCCGCGGTCATGGTCAGGGCCAAAGAAAGCCGCATACACCGACCAGCATCAAAAAATCTTCGACTTTCATCGGGGCGACATTATCGCCGTCCCCTCCGGTTTCGTACACTGGTGCTACAACAATGGCGACCGCTCCCTCGTCACCCTCCGAGACACCAACATCAGCACTAACCAGCTCGACAGCACCATAAACATTTCATGCTGGCCGAAAGCCGCCAAAACTCAGAAGGGCGAGACCCAGGGATCTTCCTCTAGCAACCATCTCTTAAGAGCATTCAACAGAAAAACGTCGTTAACAGAAGTGTTAGGAGGGACTGATTTCATTTATTTACTAGAGTTTAGGGACTGAAGTCCTTATAAAAAAAGTAAAGGGACTAATGTCAAAGAAGGTTAGAAGTTATGGGACTGATATACTATTTTTGCCTTTAAAAAAAAGGACGTCACACACACGGCAGACAACCTGCACTGTAGAGGCACTAAATATCTTTATATATATGTATAGATGTATAGATATATAAAAACTGAATTTGCAGGACAAAAGATGAATAAGAATCTATAAATAAGATCAGCCACAAAAAAACACCTCAAAGAGAATGCGATCAAGACAACATTACCCACTCTTCTTTTGCAGATTGAATAAGAATCTGCAGGACAAAAAATGAATAAGAATCCATAAATAAGATCAATCACAAAAAAAACACCTCAAAGAGAATGCGATCAAGACAACATTACCAAAAGCGGATTGATTGGATCCCACTCTTCTTTTGGAAGCCATTTCTGTAATGATATTCGTGTTTCTTCAGGAGAGCGTGTTTTCTAGAACATTAAAAAAAATGAAAAGGTTGATTTTCTTATACTACAAAGATGATTGTTTGACATTAGTAATAAAGGGATATTTAACGGTTTACAAAACAGAATAGATAATCTTCACCGTACAAAAGCACACCTGAACACCGCCTGGTTGAGCTACCCATCTCAATCGATTACTAATGCGATGTTCATGAGTATCAACACCAACTCCTTGCACATTATTCCATGCAACATTCAGAACCTATTTAAGATTAATTTAAATGATTAGGGAGCATTATACCCCATTCGGAGATGAAGATCACAGTTATGAATACATACCAAATAGGCCATTTTAGGACCTATTCCTAGAAGGGAAAGAAAGGCATTCAAGGAATCTGGAATCTCCATCATACTCAGCAAGACAAACTTCAGCAATTTTCTTCATGTACTTGACTTTCCTCAAGTAAAATCCAACCTCAATTTTTAGTATCTCGAACCAATGAATGAAATAATTTGCCATTTGTTTTGCAAAAATAGCTGAAATGTCAATGATATGTGTTGGGTCCATTGATCTCAATGTCCCGGATTTGTAAGAAGTCAAATAAGTCAATGATACACACCTAGTTGTATTTGATGTATGTTCAAGCTCATGCATGCAGGTGGTTCCTTGTCACATGGATTGGACAGGTGGATTCAAAGAAGGATGCTGGAAAGACAGGAATCTGTCCAAGTCTACATACGTCGAGTGAAGTAAGCTCACTCAACGTCAGATGTCTAAGAAAGAAAGTTGGAAAGAGATATTCGATTAAGTACACAGGCATTGAGCGATGTCAGTTCACTCAACGCCAGATGTCAAGAAGAGTTGTTGACAAAGGCAAAATTCTGGTTAAGTGCAGAGGCGTTGAGTGAGGACAACTCACTCAACGCCAGATGAGCAAAAGTGTCGAGTAAAGATGTTGGGTATTGTATCCACAATAACCTAGATTTGTGTGAAATCACCCTTGAACTAAGATGAATTAAGTTGTATTTGATGTGTTGTTTGAGTTATGTGTCTGCAGGATTTAATTTGTCAAGTGTAGACCAATGTCAGTCTACAATGTGTCACCAAACACAAAATCATACAATATAATCACTTATTGTGTGATCCATGGTGTTGACTCATGTATAGCCTCTCTATTGAGATACACTTCATTTTTAAGCACTAGGATTGATTGGAGAAAGACTTGTTGCTGATTTTATTGAAGAAAGTAAAATCCTCATGAAGGAAAATATTCTAAGTATTTCACTCGAGTAGAAGTTTAAGTACTCGAGTTGAACCCTTAGTAAACACTCGAGTAAGTATGTCTGAATTCGAGTAAGGGAAATGGTTCTTGAGTAGTCTGAACATAGCTCTCGAATGGTCATGTCCATTACTCGGGTAGACTTCTTCTTATTCTCGAGTTAACAGATTTTCTCTCAGAAAATATTCTAAGTACTTTACTCGAGTAGTCAAGTTCACCACTAGAGTAGTTGAACCAGTTGTCTCGAGTTACAGAAGTAATGCTCTCATGTTGAATTTACCTCACTCGAGTAGTCTAGTTTATGTACTCGAGAAGTCTACTTACTTCAGCAATTTTCTTCATGTACTTGGCTTTCCTCAAGTAAAATCCAACCTGAATTTTTAGTATCTCGAACCAATGAATGAAATAATTTGCCATTTGTTTTGCAAAAATAGCTGAAATGTCAATGATATGTGTTGGGTCCATTGATCTCAATGTCCCGGATTTGTAAGAAGTCAAATAAGTCAATGGTACACACCTAGTTGTATTTGATGTATGTTCAAGCTCATGCATGCAGGTGGTTCCTTGTCACATGGATTGGACAGGTGGATTCAAAGAAGGATGCTGGAAAGACAGGAATCTGTCCAAGTCTACATATGTCGAGTGAAGTAAGCTCACTCAACGTCAGATGTCTAAGAAAGAAAGTTGGAAAGAGATATTCGATTAAGTCCACAGGCATTGAGCGATGTCAGTTCACTCAACGCCAGATGTCAAGAAGAGTTGTTGACAAAGGCAAAATTCTGGTTAAGTCCAGAGGCGTTGAGTGAGGACAACTCACTCAACGCCAGATGAGCAAAAGTGTCGAGTAAAGATGTTGGGTATTGTATCCACAATAACCTAGATTTGTGTGAAATCACCCTTGAACTAAGATGAATTAAGTTGTATTTGATGTGTTGTTTGAGTTATGTGTCTGCAGGATTTAATTTGTCAAGTGTAGACCAATGTCAGTCTACAATGTGTCACCAAACACAAAATCATACAATGTAATCACTCATTGTGTGATCCATGGTGTTGACTCATATATAGCCTCTCTATTGAGATACACTTCATTTTTAAGCACTAGGATTGATTGAAGAAAGACTTGTTGCTAATTTTATTGAAGAAAGTAAAATCCTCATGAAGGAAAATATTCTAAGTATTTCACTCGAGTAGAAGTTTAAGTACTCGAGTTGAACCCTTAGTAAACACTCGAGTAAGTATGTCTGAATTCGAGTAAGGGAAATGGTTCTTGAGTAGTCTGAACATAGCTCTCGAATGGTCATGTCCATTACTCGGGTAGACTTCTTCTTATTCTCGAGTTAACAGATTTTCTCTCAGAAAATATTCTAAGTACTTTACTCGAGTAGTCAAGTTCACCACTAGAGTAGTTGAACCAGTTGTCTCGAGTTACAGAAGTAATGCTCTCATGTTGAATATACCTCACTCGAGTAGTCTAGTTTATGTACTCGAGAAGTCTACTTACTTCTCGAGTTGCCTGGATCAAATACTCGAGTGATTGATTTTTAAACTCCCAGAATTTTTCTAAGTCCTTCTCACGAGTAGTTCACTTCCACCTCTCGAGTAGTTCACCTCTACCACTCGTGTAGTTCACCTCTACCTCTCGAGTAATCCTTCCACGTCTCGAGTAACATTTCTGGCACTCGAGTAAATCTTCATTCCACTCGAGTGATTATAGTTTTTTATTCTGAATTCCTTGAAGAACTTCTTCTCGGGTAGTCTGTTCTATATACTCGAGAACCTGAAGTAGTACTCGAGTAACTTCTTCTTCACTCGAGTGATGCAGATAAGTTTTTCCAGAAAATTTGCTAAGTCCAGAACTGACGGGATTTTCAAATGCCTCGATGTGATTGGTCCACATGGACGTCATTAATTCTAATTATGACCGTTAGGGAGATCTTATAAACGGCCTTGTCATTTCGACTAACCCTAAGTGTGTTAACGAAGCATTCTAAGAATTCTGAATCGACCAATTTCTCATTCCTAAATCGGACACCCCCGCTGCTCATCTTCCTCATCACCAAGGTCTGTCGATCCAGGACGATTCAGAAAGGTTGACTTGCAGATCAAGATACTCTTCCATCTACAGATTTTCTCTTTGATCTTGTGAGTCAAAAGGTTTCAGATCAAGATCTAGCCGAGCATCTTCTTCAATAATTTCTGATAATGCCGTAAAGTTCAAAGGAAGAATACCTTGGCTGAAATCTCCAGATCTGAGAAAGATACATTGTTTGTATTTCATTTTCTCAATTTATTCTTGTAAGAGATTACTCTCTGAGTGTAGGAGCTTTATTATCCGAGTTATAGGAAGTTTTCATCTTCCGAGTGTAGATCCGTATTGTGGATCGAGTTATAGGAACTTTGTCCCGAGGCGTAGGATTGGTTTCAATCCGAGATAGTGGAGTAGCTGAGTCTAGTGCTTTGCTAGATCGGTGAGTGGAAAGTGAATGTACCCAAGGTTGGGGAACCACTATAAATCTCTTGTCGTTTGTGAATGTTTGATAGATTTTTGAGCATAGATCACTAATTTTTTATTCCGCAAAAAGACGCACAACTCACCTATTCACCCCCTCTAGGCGATTTAGGTAGACAACTGAACATTTTCAATTAGTATTAGAGGGAGGTTGATTATTAAAAGGTTAACACCTCGATCAAATCTGACCTGAGTTGTCTTCTGAGTTATTCAAGCGTGGACAAGGCCAAAAATTTTGCTAAGCTTCCCTTGTGTACTGAGAACAACTTTCCCATGTGGAAAAAAAAGATTAGATTTTTCATGGAAGCTGTGGATCTAAGGATCTTCATGATTGTTGAAGAAGGTCCTTACGTTCCGATGACTGTCTCCACTATAGATCCAATAAAGAAGGTTCCTAAGAAATTGATGGATCTCGACAAAGATGAGATTGTACTTGTGTCTTTAGACAAGAAGGCCAAGGATATTATAGCAAGTGCATTTGATGACTCCATGTTACAGAACCTGATCCACTACCAGTCTGCTAAGGAAATGTGGCAGTCCTTCGTTACTTTGATGGAAAACACAGAAGAGGTTAGGGATGATAGAAGATCCCTTCTTAATCAGAAATATGAAGCCTTCCGACAAGGACCCAAGGATACCATTGTAGATACGTTTGAAAACTTGTTCAAGATAGTGAACGACCTAAGAGTATAAAGCCGAGTCTTCACCAACAGAGAACTGAATGATAAGTTCTTGAGATCCCTAACTAAGGAATGAGATAACAAGGTTTGTGTCATTCGGGAATTTGGAAAGCTAGCTGAGACAGACCCGCAGAATCTCTTTGGAAAGCTTATGTCATATGAGGTACAAATTAATTCAAGAAAAGCCGAAGAAGAGAAGAATAGGTCCTCATCTAAGGAGAAGTCTGTTGCTCTCAAGGCAAACAACTCAAGGAATTCTAAGGTTGCCTCTCCTGCCCCAACACAAGAAGTAAGTGAAGAAGAAACCTCGGAGCCAAGTACCTCAGGCTCAGAACTATCTGAAGGAGAGTTCTCACTACTCTTAAGACAGTTCAAGAAATTCTTGAACAAAAAGAAGCAATGGAAAGGCAAGGATGCCTCTTACAGAAGATCATGCCATGATGACGATCAACACAGAAAAGGCACAAGCAGCCATGACAGGTATACTACTAAACCGAACAAACATATTTCTACTGACATCGTTTGTTATTGCTGTAATAAGTCAGGTCATGTCATTGATGACTGCCCCCACAAGAAGAAAGAGGGTGAAAAAAGAGAAGAAAAGAAATCTTCTTACAATAAGAAGAGAACAGAGAAGAGCTTAATAGCCAAAAATAGCAAAACTCTTAGCGACTCTGACTCATCTGAGTCGAGTGAAGAAGAGGAAGCCTACTTAAGGCTAATGACTCAAACTGACGACGAATAAGAACCCCAGTTCACTGGGAAGGTAAATTCTCACACTTCGCTCTCTCAATCCGATGTTTCTGAACATGATCATGAGGACAACTCTTCTGACGATGAGTCTGAACTCATGGCCCAGTACAAGGACTTGATCAAGGCTTATGACAAATATCGACGAGTCATGAAAGCTCAAGCTAAAGAGATAAAGTCTCTAAAGGTTGAGGAGAGCACTTTGAGAGAGGAAGTCACTAAGATCGACTCACTCATAGAAAACTTCAATGCTGCTGTTGAAGAATATAACAAGGCTCTTGAGCACCTAGACCTTAAGAAGAAAATCATAAAAGAACTGGAAACACAACTTGAAGCAGAAAAGACTCTTGTTGAAAGTTTCTCGAAGCCCAAAATCGTCCTTCCTTTCATTGCTAAATTCTCAGCTAAGGCCAAGGGTGTTGTGCTAGGCCATGTTGAAACTCCTAGTAAATCTTCTAGGAGGAATAAGGCTCAGAGAAAGAATAAGGCGGCCTAGAAGGCTTTGGCCAAAGAAAAAGGGAAAGCCCCTCAAGATCAGACTTCTTTCAAGGTCATTTTTCCAACAAACGAGTTTGATCTTGACTCATCCTACAGTCACTTTGCTAGGCCTACTTATGTAGAGCCCAAGTCTCGTTACCAAGGATGGACTCGTCCCAAAAACTTTGGTGAGAGTGTCTTTAAGGCACCTTATTAAGAAATCATTCTTCAGAGCAATGACCCTTATAATCATGGTCATAACATTAAGAAGACACCAAAGATAAAGCTCATTGTAGAAAAGCCTCTGAAGGAGAAGAAATCGTGTGATTGCCATCACCATGAAGCTTCTTCCTCCAAGAATACTGCCCCTGCTAGACCACCATCTCAAAAGGTCAAGCAGAAGATTTTCAGGCAAAGATACAATAGGTTTGACTGTAGGTGTTGTGACAAATTTGTTCACTTTGCCATTGGCTACTGGTTTAACTCCAGAAATTATGTGACTCCTCAAGTTGGCAATATGAGAAAGAGCACTCATAATGCTAATACTCGTAGGGGTAGTATTCTAACAAGACACCAAGGACCCAAACGTGTTTGAGTTCCTAAGGCAAATTAATTTGTAATTGTAGGTATGTTCAAAGGCCAACAAAACTCCTATCTGGTACTTGGACAGTGGATGCTCTCGGCACATGACTAGGACAAGAAGCCTTCTTCTGAACTATTCTCCAGTCTTGAACGGGCCAAAGGTCATCTTTGGAGGTTCAGACTGAGGAATTACTAAAAGCTATGGTATAATCTCTAACGATAGTGTATCCTTCTCAGATGTGGCTTATGTTGAAGGATTGAAACACAATCTCATAAGCATAAACCAACTCTGCGATAAAGGATACATTGTTGAATTTCATGCTGATAAGTGCTTGATAAAATCGGTTGATAATATGAAAATGATTCTATCAGGCACTCGAAGCAGAAATGTATTTTGTTTAAATTTCATTTGTATAGACTCTTCTACACCAGTGTGTTTTATGGCTAAAGATAGTGCGTCTCTTGGTGACCAATGACATAAGAGATTAACACATATTAATTTCAAAACTATTAATAAATTATTTGCTCTAAATTTAGTACGTGATGCCCCAAATGTCAAGTACGTTAAAGATAGAGCTTGTCACGCACGCGTAAAAGACAAGCAAACAAGGACTACCTTTAAAAGCGTTATTGGCAAAAATTCTAATCGATGTCTACGTCTACTTCATATGGACCTGTTCGGTCCACTGCAAGTTAGAAGTTTGGGAGGTAAGGATTATATATTGGTTATTGTCGATGATTACTCGCGCTTTACGTGAGTGTTCTTTCTAAAACACAAGTCAGATATCTTTGACATCTCTACTAATTTTGTCAGGCAAGTCCAGAATGAATACAACTGTTTCGTAGTCAAAATTAGAAGTGACAATGGAACAGAGTTCAAGTTCTGGGCCATGACAGAATTCTGCGAAAGCTTGGGTATCTTTCATGAGTTTTCCTCTCCTCGTACTCCTCAACAAAATGGAGTAGCTGAGAGAAGTAATAGAACACTTATTGAAGCATGCAGGACCATATTGAGTGATGCCTCACTTCCGAAATATTTCTAGGCTGAAGCCGCCAACACTGCATGCTACATGCAAAATCGAGCACTCATAAACAAGAACCACAATAAGACACCTTACAAACTTCTAAAGGGCAGGAAACCGACTGTTTCATATTTTAGAATTTTTGACTGTAAGTGCTTTGTCCTTAACAATGGTAAGTATCATACTATCAAATTCAGTGAAAAGAGTTTTGAAGGTATTTTTGTAGGGTATAATAGCTATAATAAGGCATACATGATATTTAATAGAGTAACTCTGGTTGTAGAAGAATCAATTCATGTTGTATTTGATGAGACGAGCTTGCTGCAAAGCAACTCTTCTAGTATGTTCATTGAAGATGCAGGTACAAAGTTAAAAGAACTTAACTTGGGTGAGCCGACTGAAGAAAAAGGTGAAAAGTTCATCAAGATCACCACTCCAACCCCGGTTGGAGAGGTTGATGATCAAGATGAAGAAATTATCCAAGTTGATGAAGTCACTCCGGTGATTGAAGAAGAAGTTCTAGATGCAAGAACTCTAGAGCTCAGACATCTGAAGGATCACCCAATGGACCAAATCATAGGAGATCCCCGGGATGGTGTCAGAACTCGTAGAGGTACAACTAACGAGAATTTATATTTGAATTTTCTCTCTCAGGTTGAACCAAAAAAGTTTGAGGAAGTAAACTCAGACGCATCTTGGATAATGACAATGGAAGAAGAACTAAATTAGTTCAAGCGTTGTGAAGTATGGAAACTTGTTCCAAGACCCAAAGGTAAGAATGTCATTAGGACAAAGTGGGTCTACAGGAACAAGATGGACGAGGATGAAACGATTATAAAGAACAAGGTCAGACTCGTCGCCAAAGGATATTTTCAAGAATAAGGAATCTACTTTGACCAGACGTACGCTCCAGTGGCAAGGCTGGAGGCAATCAGGTTATTCCTAGCATATGCCGCTCTTAAGGGCTTCACTGTCTATCAGATGGACGTGAAGTCTATCTTCCTTAATGGTGACATAAAAGAAGAGGTGTATGTGGAACAACCTTCCAGGTTTTGTTGATTCTAACTTTCCTGATTATGTTTATCTATTATCTAAAGCTTTATATGGTTTGAAACAAGCTCCTCGAGCTTGGTATGAGACGCTGTCTACCTTTCTTCTTGAGAACAAGTTCACAAGGGGAAAGATAGAAAAGACATTATTTCTTAGGGAAATAAAAGGCAAGATTTTGCAAGTGCAAATCTATGTCGACGACATTATTTTTGGCTCTACTGACGACAACCTCTGCAAGAAGTTTTCTAAACTTATGCAAGGGAAGTTTGAAATGAGCAGTATGGGTGAGCTGAAGTATTTCTTAGGGCTTCAGGTGAAAAATCTGAAGATGGAATTTTCATCTCACAGACAAAGTTCACCAAAAAGCTAATTAAGAAATTCAGAATGAAGAACGCAACCTCTATGAAGACTCCAATGGGTTCAGCTATATCTCTAGACAAGGATGAGAAAGGGAAACCTTTTAATGAAACCAAGTACATAAGCATAATTAGATCCTTGCTCTACCTCACTGCCAGTAGACCAGACATAATGTTCTCAACATATGTATGTGCTAGATTTCAAGTGAACTCTAAGGAATCTCACTACGCTGCTGCAAAGTGGATTTTGAGATACCTTAAAGGTACACTAAATCTTGGCTTATGGTACCCAAAAAGTAATGATAACTAGCTAATTGGTTTTTTAGATGCATATTTTACAGGTAGCAAAGATGACAGGAAGAGCACTTCCGGGACTTGCCAATTCCTTAGAAGAAGGCTCATTTCTTGGAGTAGTAAGACGCAAAACTGTGTTGCAATCTCAACAGCCGAGTCAGAGTATATCTCTGCAGGCAGTTGTTGTGCACAGTTGGTATGGATAAAGAATCAGCTGTAAGATTACAATCTCAAAGTCCAAAACATCCCTTTGTTTTGCGACTCCTCCAGCGCGATTGCAATAGCCAACGACCCAGTCTCTCACAGCCGGACAAAGCACATAGAGCTGCGGTACCACTTCATCCGGGAGCATGTGGAGCATGAGAACATAGATCTATAATATGTCCCAACAAACACGCAAATTGCAGACATATTTACGAAGCCGCTGGACGAGGCCAAGTTCTCGTTCTTCAAAACAGAACTTGGAATGCTCAACAAAGAAGATTAGATAAAGTGGACTCACAACAAAGCTCAAAAATCAAGGAATGCATCAAAAGTTGAAATTTCTCAAATTTTGACTTAATGACTCGAGTAAGATAAAGATCACTCGAGTAATTCTTCAGACTACTCGAGTACTCCGCAAGTCACTCGAGTAACACTACTCGAGTACTTAAGTTCCCACTCGAGAAGAATGAAGACGTCACTCGAGCACTGTCATTATTTCACTCGAGTACTGCCAGTCCACTCGAGTATTAGGAAGACTTTTTCTCACTTCTATTCAAATTTCTTTATTCGCAACCCGAGGCTTATACCGCCACTTTCAAAGGTATGTTAGCTTAATTTCCTTCTTAATCATTGATAAATTAGGGTTATATAAATAGGGAAAGTCCGAATTTACTTTCCACACGAATTCAAAATCCTTTCACTCGAGAAAAAGAGAAAGTCTGTGCGTCTTCCGCTGACTGTCGCAGAGCCCGCGCCGTCTTCTTCCCCGCACCGAATGTTTCTCAACTCTCTGAATCATGGCACCGCCGTCAAAGATTGGAATTGGTTCTGAACTCGTCACTGCCGGTATTGCTGAATTGTTCGACGATTTCAGGAATCTACTTATTCTCCTCGACACCGCCGGGTTAACATTCGTTCTTCAGCAACCATGCAAAATCCTATTTCCAGAGGTCGAAGAGTTCTTTGCAAACATCAAGGTAAGAAGAAATGGCAAGGTCCTCAAGTCCACAGTCAAGGGTATCAAGATTAAACTCACCAAAACCTCTATCTCCAACCTTCTTCGACTACCCGTAGTCGATGAAGAAGAACATCTAAGTCATGAAGATTCTGACAGGGCTTGCATGTTCTGTGCCTTCTCACCAAAAGTTCTTACCATCTGTCGATCAGATCTCAATCCAGGAAGCAAATTCTTAGTGGACATCATTGGAAAAAATCTCCTGTGCATGACTAGTTCCATCAGAGACATCTCACTCAATATGTTTGACATTATGACAACCATCATCTGCAGAAAGAAGTTTCAGTTTGGTATGTTGATACTTGATAAGATCAGGGAGAGCATCAAGGCTCCAAACTATGCCAGGATCATCTCTTTGATGTTGCATGAGATCAATCCATAATTTTTCAATTTCTTCAAAGGTACAACACTACACCACATGAAGAAAATATCCATCTCCTCCATTCAGAGATGGGAATTGAAACTGCTGAATCCTGCCAAGTCTGCCAGAGCCCATGATCATCCTGTAGAGGACATGACCTCATCTCCCTCTCCACCTCATATGGCCAGCACATCTGGTGCAGCTGCTGAGGGGGAGCCTGCTCCTTCTATTCCAGAAGATAGAATTCCTACTCATCCTGTTGTTACTTCTCTCCCTCCAACCACTCCTGAAGAAACTCCCTCAGATGCTCAGATTCAAGACACCATTCTATCTATAGAAGAAGCCATCAATCAAATGATTGAAGAGCTAAGTACTGATGAACCTCTTCCTCCACTCCAATCAGAATAACCTACTGAACTTTCAAAGCAACCAACACCAGTACCTTCACCTACTCATACTCCATCTCCTGTATCCCATGTTCACCACTCTCCTTCTTCTGATAAAGAGCAGGTTGAGACTATATTAATTTATAATGAGAAAGAATAGTTCCCAGAACTAGTTGAAGCTCCTTTGAAGAGCTTGGACTTCACTATCCCCACCATCATCACTGAAGACATTATGGGTAAGATTGAACAACTGCTACTTGAACAAAGAAAGTACTCTGATGACTCACTCAAAGTTGTTCAAGATAAAGTCACTGCTCTTGAAAAACAGATGAGCAGAGGATTTGTTGAAATTCAGCACAATACAGATGAATTAAGACAACTATTCAAGATAGGTGGAAAAGCTCTGAACCACACAATCACCAGTGTTGGTCATGTAATGGAATAAGCTGTTACTGTGGCAAATAACCAAATTCAGTTAGAAAAGTCAGCCCAAGCTCACACATTCAAGATCTGTGAAGAAGTAGGTACCTTCAAAGAAGATGTTATCAATACTCTAACTGTAGAAGTCAAAAAGGGGGAGAATCTAGTCAAAGAATACTTAGAGAAATTAGATGCCAACAAGCAAACCCTCTGGGAAGAAAAGCTTAAAGAAATTCATGATGATGTGCAAAGTCAGATCCAAAGTGTAAAATTCCATACTTATGATACAGCTGTATGGATGCATAACCAGATATTCCCTGATTTTCATGCTCATCCAAATGTTATTCCTCATCATCTGAATCTCCTAGCTCCTCAAGCTCAAGTTCCTGTCCCTCAACCTTCTTTCTCTCCAAGACCTGAAGGCTCTAAAGCCCCTCCTCCAGAATCGTATGCTCAGGTTTGGGAGTCAGATCCAACAGACATATTTCTTCAAGATCCTCCTGAAATTCATATACCAAAGAAGAGAAGATATGGTGATGGATCCTCTACCAGCAGATCCATTCCAGTTCCAGATACAGAGAAAAGGAAAGCTCCTGAATTTGCAGAAGTTTGGTCTCCTACATCAAAGTCACTTATTCTCGATACTCTCAAGCTAGTCATGGACTTCAATGAAAATAGACATGATCACTACAGTCCCCAAGAATGAGACTTGTATGAGAAGTCTATGACCAAGAGAAGATTGTATGATAGAGAACATGGAAGAAACAATCCTACTACTCCTCCAAAACCTCCCAAATACTATCCAAAGCCTTTCAGTTATCGAAGGAGACAACAAGAAAAGAAGGATAGACAACAACAACAATAACAACAACATCAGGTCTAAGATTGAAGAAAGTTATAAGTGTGTGGATGAGAATTGTGTAGAACTGATTTTTGGACAATTCTATTTATATACTTCCTTAATTTTGATTATCTATTCTTTGATTATAATCTTTGTGCTTATTACTCTATTTTTTTATCTTGCATATCTAGCTCTTTATTTGTCTATTTAATTCACCTTAGTGTAGAGGGTTCTGACTTCTACAAATAGGGGGAGATTATTGGGTATTGTATCCATAATAACCTAGATTTGTGTGAAGTCACCCATGAACTAAGATGAATTAAGTTGTATTTGATGTGTTGTTTGAGTTATGTGTCTGCAGGATTTAATTTGCCAAGTGTAGACCAATGTCAGTCTACAATGTGTCACCAAACACAGAATCATAAAATGTAATCACTCATTGTGTGATCTATGGTGTTGACTCATGTGTAGCCTCTCTATTGAGATACACTTCATTTTTAAGCACTAGGATTGATTGGAGAAAGACTTGTTGCTGATTTTATTGAAGAAAGTAAAATACTCATGAAGGAAAATATTCTAAGTATTTCACTCGAGTAGAAGTTTAAGTACTCGATTTGAACCCTTAGTAAATACTCGAGTAAGTCTGTCTGAATTCGAGTAAGGGAAATGGTTCTCGAGTAGTCTGAATATAGCTCTCGAGTGGCCAAGTACATTACTCGAGTGGACTTCTTCTTATTCTCGAGTTAACAAATTTTCCTCTCAGAAAATATTCTAAGTACTTTACTCGAGTAGTCAAGTCCACCACTCGAGTTGAACTAGTTGTCTCGAGTTACAGAAGTAATATTCTCATGTTGAATTTACCTCACTCGAGTAGTCTAGTTTATGTACTCGAGAAGTCTGCTTACTTCTCGAGTTGTCTGGATCAAATACTCGAGTAATCGATTTTTAAAATCCCAGAATTTTTCTAAGTCCTTCTCACGAGTACTTCACTTCTACCTCTCGAGTAGTTCACCTTTACCTCTCGAGTAGTTCACTTCTACCTCTCGAGTAATCCTTCCACGTCTCGAGTAACATTTCTGGCACTCGAGTAAATCTTCATTCCACTCGAGTGATTATAGTTTTTTGTTCTAAATTCCTTGAAGAACTTCTTCTCGAGTAGTCTGTTCTATCTACTAGAGAACCAGAAGTAGTACTCGAGTAACTTCTTCTTCACTCGAGTGATGGAGATAATTTTTCCAGAAAATTCGCTAAGTCCGGAACTGACGGGATTTTCAAATACCTCGACGTGATTGGTCCACGTGGACGTCATTAATGCTAATTATGACCGTTAGGGAGATCTTATAAAAGGTCTTGTCATTTCGACTAACCCTAAGCGCGTTAACGAACCATTCTAAGAATTCTGAATCGACCAATTTCTCTTTCCTAAATTGGACGTCCCCGTCGCACATCTTCCTCATCGCCAAGGGCTGTTGATCCAGGACGATTCAGAAAGGTTGACTTGCAGATCAAGATACTCGTCCATCTATAGATTTTCTCTTTGATCATGTGAGTCAAGAAGTTTCAGATCCAGATCTAGCCGAGCATCTTCTTCAATAATTTCTGATAAAGCCGCAAAGTTCAAAGGAAGAAGACCTTGGCCGAAATCTCCAGATCTGAGAACGATATATTGTTTGTATTTCATTTTCTCAATTTATTATTGTAGGAGATTACTCTCCGAGTATAGAAGCTTTGTTATCCAAGTTGTAGTAAGTTTTCATCTTCCGAGTGTAGATCTATATTGTGGATCGAGTTGTAGAAACTTTGTTCCGAGGCATAGGATTGGTTTCAATCCGAGATAGTGGAGTAGCCGAGTCTAGTGCTTTGCGAGATCGGTGAGTGGAAAGTGGATGTACCCAAGGTTAGGGAACCAATATAAATCTCTTGTCGTCTGTGAATGTTTGGTAGATTTTTGTGCATAGATCGCTAATTTTTTATTCCGCAAAAAGACGCACAACTCACCTATTCACCCCCCTCAGGTGATTTAGGTAGAAAACTAAACACTTTCAAAAGACCAGTCAGTCAAAGACTTTGCTTTGACAGTGAAGAAAAGTGGCTAAGTCTACAGGCGTTGAGCGAAGCCAGTTCACTCAATGCCATAAAACAAAAAGTGTTGAGGAAAGACTGTGTAGTCAAAGCTTAAAAAGAAGGAAGACAAAGAAGTGGCCATGTCCATAGGCGTTGAGTAATGTCAACTCACTCAACGTTATGTAGCTAGAAGAGTTTAATCAAGCTACTTCATTCAAAACTACAGAGATCTATCAAAGAAATATGGCTAAGTCCGGAAGTGTTGAGTGAAGCCAGTTCACTCAACGCCATGCTAATCCTGTCAAAGCCAAAGAAGAAGGAGATAAAAAAATTAACTAAGTCTAGAAGCGTTGTGTAACGGCCCGGCCCCTGCCCCGAATGGACTTACCAGGACACCATGGCACCGCTACACATATCGGCCTAGCCCCTGCCTTGAAGGGACTTACCAGGACACCATGACACCGATAGTGGGCTGCAGCCCAAGCACCCCAACCCCTCTCCCTCCACAGGCGGGTTGTTGGTGGCCAAAGCCTCCCTTTGATGAGTGAAATTCGTCGACCCACGAGGACACGCCCTGTGACACGCCCGTGTCACAAGCCATGTACTCTGCACTCGACAATCGTCGACCAAATCAACTTCGTCGAGCTGAAATTCGTCGACCCGCGAGGACACGCCCTGTGACACGCCCGTGTCACAGGCCGTGTATGCTGCACTCGACAATCGTCGACCGAATATAGTCGACCACTCGTTGACTGCTCACCCAAGAAATACACGCCCTGGGACACGCCCGTGTCCCATACCGTGTCACCCAATTTTTCCCAACTCTAGAATTTAGGGTGTTACACGTTGAGTAAAGCCAGTTCACTCAACGCCATGTTAATTCTGTCAAAGCCAAGGAAGAGGGAGATAGAAAAAATAACTAAGTCCAAAAGCATTGAGTGAGGTCAGCTCACTCAACGCCCAAAGAGGAAAGCATCGACAGAGCTATGGTCAGTCAAAGCTTAATAAAGATAGAAAAATCTGCCTAAGTCAAGATGCATTGAGTGAGGACAGCTCACTCAATGCACTCGACGCTTCAGCAAGATGGCAGGGTTCAGAGAAGCGGCTAAGTACAAAGACGTTGAGTGATGAGGCTTCAGTCAACGCTCTCAACACCTAAGTTGCAGAAAGGTTCAGATTGTTGACTAAGTGTTTTGGCATTGAGTGAATCTTGTTCACTCAATGTTCTCAACACATAAGATGCAGAAAGATTCCGATTGTTGACTAAGTATTTTGGCGTTGAGTGAAGTTTGTTCACTCAACACTCTCAATGCATGGAAGTGCAGTTTATCTGACTAAGTGTTTTTTTACATTGAGTGAAGCTTGTTCACTAAACGCACTCAACTCCTGAGTTGGAACTTAGAATTTGGCTAAGTCCACAGATGCTGACGTCAGAAGAAGTCAACAAAATTCAAATTCATTGCAGGAAAGCTGCAGTCCACCACTAATGGCGTCGACGGCCTGCTGTAAGATTTATTCTTTAAAAGGAAGGCTATATATCAGCAATTAAAGCTGGGCCCACGGGTTAAAAGAGTCGTTGGATGGCAGATGATAAAGGGAATGAGATCGGCGGAGAAGAAAGCATCTTTTTTCAAGGTTTTGTCTTTTTGCAAAGCGGAAAAACTTCATCTTCTTCCTCGCCTTTATTGCAGAGCTCGGAGCAGAAGTTAAAAAATCGACTGAACCCAAAAGGTCATCAAGTTAGCTGTTGCGATCAACACCAACAATAACAAGATCAGAGGCATTTCTCCGAGAGAAAAGCAGTCAAGGCTTACCCCTACTGCAGTCACTTCACAGACCAAGCAAAGCTTATCCTGAAGACTATTTTCTGGAGCTGTGAAGAAGGAATCAGGTCTGAGTTTTCTCAGTACAGAAGGAGGAAGATACATAGATCATTTATCTGTTGTCTATTCAACATCAGCAAACTTAATTTTTTGTAGGATCTTTCTAGATCTGAGTTGTAAGCCTATTTATAAATGCCGAGTGTAGGATCTTATAAAGATCTGAGTGGTAGGATTCTGTTTAGAATTTGAGTGTAGGGCTTTGGCCTGAGTTGTAGGATTTAAGTGTGATTTTGAGTTGTAGGATCCTGAAAGATATTGTACCTAATCACCTAGAGGGGGAGGGGGGGGTGAATAGGTGACTTAAATCTTTTTAACTTTTTAGGACAGAATTCAGAATTTATCTCAGAGTTATATCTACTTGTACACAACAATCAAACAGCAATCACAGATTATCACAAGCACACAGTAGACACACAGTTTTATAGTGGTTCCCCAAGCTTTGGGTACATCCACTTTCACCCTTCGCCTATCTAGCAGTGTACTAGATTCGGCCAAACTCCTCCACTATCTCAGATCCTCAGATATTACACTTAGAGTCCCAAAACAGGTTCCTACAACTCAGGCCCCAAGGCCCTACAACTAAGCTTCTTCACAAAGCCTACACTCAGCCACCAAAGCCTATACTCAGCCACCAAGGCCTACACTCAGCCACCATGGCCTACACTCCGCCACCAAGGCCTACGCTCAGAGATTCAACTCTCCTACACTCAGGCACACAAGCCCTACACTCAGCCTTTATAATTACAGGCTTACAAACTCAGATCCCTAAGGATCCTACAAGATATTATGAATATAAAATATAACTCAAACAACTCAGAGACAAGAGAGAAGAGTTGTGAGTTTCTTGATGAGTTCTTGGAAGAACTCAGCTGAAATCAACCTGACTTGGCTTTCTTCAAAGCTTCTTGAATGTAGAACACAATAAGATTGATTCCTCTGCAGTTGATCCTTGATCTCTGCTACTTAAGATTCAGACCAAATCTGAACCCTTCTTCTCAGCCTGGTTCCAATGGCTGACTTCTTGGATGGAGCTCTCTCTCTCCAACTTCTTAGATCTTCACTAGATTCTTCAATGACTAGCTAGATCTTCTTTGTAAATTGATCACTTCAACAACATCTTCTGTAGACAGTATGAGCCTATTTATAGGCCTTCTTCATGGTAACCGGCTGGTCCGGTTCATAACTGATTTCTGACAACTCTGATAGGTGCAGTAGACCAGCTAGAATGGCAGCTGTCAAGTCATCCAGTCAGTTCTTGAAAATTCTGTAACTGTCTGAAAGTGTCGAGACTGTCTGTCTTTAAGTGTCGACACTTATAGACCAAGTGTCGACACAAGTTGACTAAGTGTCGACACTAGCCTACAAGGTGTCGACATAACTCCTTGTGTTATAGATATTATATCTCGACACTGCTTCTTCTTCATGTGTCAACACTGATAATGTGTGTCGACACAAGTCCTTGTACTTCAGTATTTTGCTGAATTCTTGTAAGTGTCGACACAACACCTTTGTGTCGACACATCTTCATGTGTTGAACTTGTTTAGTCTCGACACTTCTTCTTGGTGTCGACACATGTCTTCAGTATTGATACTTGCTGAGTGTCGACACTGCTCCTTGTGTCGACACATTCTTCCTTGTGTTGAGACTCTGGCTGAGTGTCGACACATCCCCTTAGTATCGACACTTGTACTTAGAATATTTTGTTGAACTTTGCTGAGTGTCGACACAGTTCCTTGTGTCGACACTTTCTTCAAATGTTGAGTCTTCAGCTGAGTGTCGACACATTCTTTCTTGTGTCGACACTTTCTTCAAGTGTTGACTCTTTTGCTGTGTGTCGACACATTGCTCTGAGTGTCGACACTTATACTTGGCTTTTGCTGACTTTTGCTGAGTGTCGACAAAGCCTCCAAGTGTCGACACTTTCTGATGTAGACATAATTTTACTGGGTGTCGACACAACTGCTAAGTGTCGACACTGCTTCACTGGACTTTTCTTCATTGAGTGTCGACACAGCTCCTTGTGTCGACACTTTCTGTCTGGTGTCGACTCAGCATCTCTGGTGTTGACACAATGACTCCAAGTGTCGACACTGCTTGTCTGGGTGTCGACACAAGTCTTCTTAAGTGTCGACACTTTCCCTCTGGGCATCGACACATGGACTTAGAAACTTTTTCATCTTTCCTGCAAATACTTAACCTGCACAAGTAAACTCAAAACTACATCAAATACATTTTGATGTATATCATTGAGTTGGGTGAGGCTTCTTCAAATCAGGTACATTAGAACCAATGTACCCAACAATCTCCCCCTATTTGGAGAAGTCATAACCCTTAGTCAATGATATACACCATACATAATAAAATCATAGTATGATGTATAGCAGGAATATATACCAGGGCAAAAATAAACATGTATCAATCAAACATGTATACAAAGACATAATCTCAGAACAACTATGAAATAAATTTATCACACAGCAAATTTATCACACAACACATTGTTCTAATACTTTGTCATATTCATATTTCAAAAGTTTACAGAATGTTTATCATCAAAAGATTACATAGTAAACTTAAGAAAAAATTATATGCTATTCTTGATCAGCATCTTTGATCACTATCCCTTTTCCAGATTTTATCTTTGCTTGCATAGGGGCTTCAGTGTCTTCAGCAGCAGCAGGCTTTTTCCCTTTAAGCTCCTTCTTCTTTAGCTCTTCAGCTTTGATCTTTTGTCTCTCAAAATAATAATATGGCTTGGGAAAGTACTTGCTAGGCTCCTGGGCAGTAGGAGGTAGCTTTCCCATCTTGGCCTTTCTTCTATATTGGACTATGGCCTCCTGCCTTGTCTCATGCTTTCTCCATTCTGATTCAGAAAACCACTTGTTTCTGTCTTGCACATTATCTTTTGCAGCCTTCCATGCAGTTAAAATAATGTTCCTTGAGGTGGGGCTCCACTGCTCAAAGTTAGGTCTTTGTTCAGCTTGCTCCCTGAACCTTTTCTTTGACAGTCTGGCTTCTTGTTCAGCTTGCTCTTTCAAGATAGCTTCTTGTAGGGCCTCAGATACTGGCTGAACCACTTTGTCAAGAATGACCTTCTGATTTCCATCAGGTGGACTATACATGGATTGTATGTCAGCTTGAACCATATCAAAATCTGGTGGAGGATAGATCACTTGAGCTACTTCAGGTTGCTCACCTCCAAGATATGCAGGGTTAACTCCAGATTCTGCTACATCATTATCATCACATAGAGGAGGATAACCAAGAGTGGCTCTGATGGAATTAGAAACCCATTTTGCATGGTCAGAGCTAGCTTTGACTAATACCCTCTCGCCCTTTATGACTTCTCTTTCCATGTGATCCCTTAAATCATCTTTTTGAAATCGGATTTGGGCATTTAGATAATTGACTCCATCCCTGTAGAAAGGTTTTAGCCTTTGGAGTTTGTCAGTTATCAACTTTTAAGAGTCTAGAATTGCAGTCTTAACATCAGTTAAGCTTTCTTGCAGTGCTTTATCAAAATCTGCCTTTGCAGTAACAGTAGAAGTTGTCTGTCCTGCAGCTATATTCTTCATCTCAGTGATAATGGCATTGTGAGATTCTGTCAAATTATCATTCATCCTGATGTGATTCTCAAGAACATAACCCTGCTTCAGTGCAATGTCTTCTACTTGAGCTTTTATGTTCTCTTGATGAGTTGCTAAATAGACTACTGCATTCCCTCCCTTATGGAAGCAGTCAGTCATTTCCTTCTTAATTAGATTCATTTCAAATCTAATAGACTTTATTTCTTGGGCTAAATCAAATTGGAGAGATTTGTGCCCCTCATCCACATATGTCTCTATGGATTTCCTGTGCTCATCCAGCTTGATTTGCATGGCAACCATCAGTGCACTGTAATCAACTGTTGGGGCTGGCTGTAGTGCAGGCTGTGGAGCTATGGTCTGCAATGCCTTCTTATAACTCTGGCTCCTTATTTTAAATACTTGAAATTTCCTTTTCTTTGCCCTTGAAGCTACCTCATCTTCAGATGCAGAGGTGCTGGCTATGTCTACCCTCTCCTTAGGTAGCTCCTCAACTTCTTGGGGCTTCTCAGTTTCTTGCCTTGCAGGCTCTTCAACAAGTACTACTTGCTCTCCCTCAACTGGAGCATTCTCCCCCTCAGCAGCAGTTTCCTTGTAAAAATCTGTTTGATCCAGGTTAAGGAATAGATCTTCCATTGTAAATTCTTGTGGAGAATGGGCAGGAGAAATTCTTGGCTCATCTGCTACTGGATCAGATACAACTTGAACTTCAACAGATGTGTCCCCCATGACAACATTTGAGACTTGACTATCAATTTGTGGTTGCTGATAAACATCAGAAAAATCAGTATCCTCTATAGGAAAATCTAAAGCATTAAGCTCAGTGATTACCTCAAGGATGATGTGGGTGACTTGCTCACTCTCAAGAGGAGTTGGCCCTTCCACAACTAGTGGCTCCCCCTGGACAGTATCCTGGTGTATGGGGCTAGCTTGAGGTAGCTCCTCCTGCCTTGTAGCAACTACTTGTTGAGCTGGAGACTTCATAGCAGTTCCAGTGTCTTCTTCATCAGGTGTGAAGACCACTTGCTCTTCACTACCAGAGCTGCTAGTGGAAACCTGAGCCACTAGAGCAGTTTTCTTCTTCTTCTTTTGTAGAGTTACTTTCTCAGGAGTTATCTTCTCAGGGGTTGGCATCTCTTTAGACAAAACCCTATCCCTCTTGAGAAGATTCTTATGTCCATTCTTCTCATGTGGTTGATTTTACTGCCAGTAGCCTGACTCATAACTTCTGGAATACTACCAGTAAGGTATAGACTTAATGTAACAGCCCAAAGTTCTGAAACAGGAAAATTTGGGTGACACGGCCTGGGACACGGGCGTGTCCCAGGGCGTGTCAGGTGACACGGCCTGCGACACGGGCATGTCGCAGGGCGTGTCGAGGTTGTGTCGACGATTGGGCTTTGTCTCGATGAGTTTTGCTCGACGATCGTCGAGTGTCGAGAAGTGGGTGTCGAGTGTTGAACACGGCCTGTGACACGGGCGTGTCACAGGGCGTGTCAAATCAGGCGACGAACTCAGCCCGCCAAAAGAATTCGACAGGGCGTGTCTTTGTGCCGTGTCTGGGCACACGGCCTGGGACACGGGCGTGTCATAGGCCGTGTGAAGTCTCGGGATGATTTGGGATTTTTTTCCCCAGGTAGACGGCCACAGACACGGGCGTGTCTGAAGGCGTGTTGGTGACACGGCCCATGACACGGGCGTGTCCCGTGGGCGTGTCACTAGTTTGGATAAGTCGGTTGACCACCACTTGAGGCACACGGCCAGGCACACGGCCGTGTTCGAGGCCGTGTCTGGTCAAAATTTGTGTTTTTGGCAGAATCGTGGCCGTCCATTCCTTCAGTCTGGATCCAAGGGCTGAAGCCTCTTCTCCTTTTTCCTTAAGGGCCGAAATCAGAGAAGTGTTGCTCACTTGAATTTGGCCTTCATCTTTCTTCAAGAGAGAGAAAGAGAGAGAGAAAGGAGGAGGAAGAGGAAAGGGGGCTGCTTCTGGTGGTGCTGCGGTTTACCGACGAGAGATCCGAAGCCAGTGTTGCGGAGGAAACGATCTTGCGAGTCTTGCAAGCTAGCTTGGAGGCCATGGCACCGAAGCGATCGTCAAGGGTAACGACTTTTCTTCCTAGCCATGTGAAGGCTTCTGTTTTGGCATATCTTTTGATTCCCCCACCAAGAGGTGGCTGTTTTTGGGAGTCGTTTGGGTGGATGCTTGAAATCCCCTTTGTTATGCATATAGATCCGGAAATGGAGTACGGAATAGGCATGTTGTGTGAAGCCAATCTGGACAGGTTGGTCTGGATTGGTGATGTTGCATACGAACCGGAGAAGACTTCGTGATAAACGTGTAGTGTAAGGAGTCTATGGGTTATACCTGCGAAAAGGAGTAGCAGGAAGTACTGGGGTGGCAGCCCAGGAAAATAGCCATGTGATATTTTGGGTCTAACCTGTGAATGAGGCACAGGAAGTACTGGTGGGACCAGGAAAGGCCCTTTTTGTGATGCTTGATGTCATAGGGTGTCCACCTGTGGAGCGAGTCACAGGAAGTACTGGTGTGCCCAGGAAAGACCCCTGACATTTGTACTTATGCGGTGTCCACCTGTGACGGGAATTACAGGAAGTACTAGTGCGCCCAGGAAAGACCCGCTGTTGCTGTGAGGAAATGGGTATAGTGAATTACCCAGGCTTGAATGCCAGGAACAGGATTGGTGAGACCGACCCGCGCCTTTGATATAGCCATGAGTATGCTGTACTCGGAGAAGGCAAGGTGATTTGAGCAACGGGGGGTGGAGGATCCGACCTGCGCTATGTCCGTCTGACGTGAGACCAAAAAGTGCGGTCTGTTGGAGCGCATAGCAAGAGTCTTCGGCCTACGCGCCATGACACAAAGGGGGGCTACGGGCCATCCCGGTGTCCGAGGACTAACTCCGGCTGCACGCCATGGAGTAAATGCTTAAGAGATTTACCGTTGGGTGATAACCCTGATACGGTGGTGGGCAAGAGGTTGCCAGAACACCAAGAATATGCCCTGAGTGCACGGACCGTTGAGCCGGATGGCGGACGGTTGTGATGGCTTGTGTGCGTGAAAGCACTTTTTGATGATATAGCTTGCCATACTTGTGCTATGATATGCCTGCAGGGAAAAATACCGCTGCCCCGAGAGAAGGGGTAGGGTCGTTATAATTTGGTCAGCTAAACGCTGACCGTTGCTTTTGTTTGCCACTGGTGGGTGGATTGTCCCTTGCACAGGTACTGGAGAGCCGAGCGGGACGCATAGAGGTTGATGCTCCTGCTGGTGTTGTTGCTGCTGCTGCTGGCTGCTAGCCCTCGAAGGCTATTGTGTTCTTTTGTGTGTTTTCTTTTAGTGTGGCCGGCCTGCGCGCCAACCTATTTTAGGCCACTGATTGAAAGCCCTGTAAGGCCATAAGGCCAACGCTTTTGACATGTTGTAAGACATTCCTAGATGTATATAAAATGTGGAGTTTTATGTTTGGACATTCATGAGGAGTTCAAGTAGTTTAGGCTTCCGCTAGAATGCTTGTGATAGGTGCGATGCGCTACTCTGGTATCATCCTGTACCTTCACCGACTGTTTTGTGGTATATCCTGTGGGGCCCCGGCCGGACCTTCTAGAATATATCATATGAACGGCTGGGGTTGTTACATTTTTGGTATCAGTTGTCTTGGTCTTTCCCTCTCGAAGTCGTGGCCGCCTTCTTTTGTGGGGTGGCAAGCACGTGTTTGTGCACACCAAAGTCTACGATTGAACTCCTGAATGTCCATGATAGGAATGCATTTTGTATGTTTGAGGAACATGCGTGTTCCTATTTTGTGTTGTTTGCTTGGGTACGACCGCTAATGTGTGTGTCTTGTCCACCTTTAGGTGACACGAAGTGGAGCTGGGCCGTCTGAGCCCCAGCGTTCTGATGAAAGTACGGCACCAGCCGCGGTGCCTACACCTCCACCGTCTGCGGAACATGTCCGTTTAGTTGCGGAGGCCTTGTTTACTATGATCCAAGGTCAGCCACTGAGGCAGGAACAAGCGGCTGTGAGGACAGAACAGGTGGTGGCAAGGCCTGAACCTGTCGTGGACGTGGTTCCTCGAGCGGCTGAGAAGCAGCTAACACGGTTTATGAGTTTCCATCCGCCTACGTTTTCGGGAGCGGGAACCCCGACGCAGGCTGAGGATTGGTTATCGCGCGTCAAGCGAGTGATGACGGCGATAGGCACGGCGGAGCATCAGAAAGTTACCTTAGCCACCTTCTTGCTTGAAGGAGAAGCGCGTTTATGGTGGGATGAGATGGAGTTGCATCATTTGGCGGGTCGTCCGTTAACCCAAGTGTCGATGGAAGAATTCTCCCGGCTCTTCCTTGCGAAGCACCTTCCTGTGGCTCAACGGATAGCCATGGAAAATGAATTCCAACGGTTGACTCAAGGTGATGGCAGTGTTGACGCGTACCTGCATGAGTTTACTCGCTTGGGGCGGTATGCGGGTTCCATTTTTGCTGATGAGCAGAGGAAAACTAATCGGTTCTATGAAGGACTGAGGGACGAGCTGAGGTTCCTTGTGTCCAGTTCTGTGAACCAAGGTTTCCAAGCGTTGGTTGACACCGCAACGGCGTTGGAAAAGGACATGAAGAGGGTGCAAGGGAAGAGAGCGTTGGTGATGACGCAACCAGAGTGGAAGGCGCCCCGATCGGGAAAGTCATTTTATAAGAAGAGATGGGGCAAGAAGTCCAAGCCTAGTGGACAAGCTCCTTCATCAGTTGCAACGGGAGCAACATTAGGGGCAACCTCCAAGCCAGAAACTCGTACCTGCTTCAATTGTGGTAGGATGGGGCATATTGCGCGAGACTGTCGGATGCCGCCAAAGAGTGAAAAGAAGGCGGGAGCATCTTATGCGGAGAAAGGAAAGGCGGTGGTGGATTCCTCTGCCTCGCAGGCGCAACCCAGGGTCTACAATCTTGGCCTGCAGGAGGCCATTAAGCAGAGTGACGTTGTCACATGTATGAGTTTAGTTTTGCATATGCGATTGTTTGTATGCTTAGCTTAGTACCCCTATGTTTGTGGTTTGTGTGTGTGACATGTTTGTCATAGGCTTTGTGATGATTCGGGACACGCTGGCGCGAGCACTGTTTGATACAGGTGCATCGCATTCTTTTCTGTCGAGTGAGTTTCTTACGCGGCTTGGGATACCCAGTCGTGCAAAGACAGATAGCGTCAGAGTGGTGTTGCCGAATGGATGTTGGATGCTTGCGGATCAAGCTTGCGATGTGGCGGTTCAGTTGGGAAGTCGGGATTTTTGTTTAACCGCATTTGTTTTGCCAATATCGGAATTCGATGTGATTTTTGGGATGGATTGGCTCGCGGAGCAGCATGCTATGATTGATTGCCAGTCCAAAGAAATCACGTTGGGCCAGAATACCGAACAGGAGACCAAGTTCGCGGGTATGCGAGGAGTAGGCGGGACGTTGATGTCTGCACTCCAGGTAGTCAAAGCTGTTCGGAAGGGTGCGGAGTGTTACTTTGCACTAATTCAGGCTGTTGAGCCTAAGGCCACTTTGTGCGAGGTTCCGATTGTGGCAGAATTTACTGATGTGTTTCCCACGGATCTCCCTGGGCTACCACCCCAGCGGGAGATTGACTTCACAATTGAGTTGGTGCCAGGTGCGAAACCCGTGGCCCGCTCGCCATATCGCGTTGCGCCTAAAGAGATGGCTGAGTTGAAGGTTCAGCTACAAGAAATGCTAGAGCAAGGTTATATCCGCCCAAGTATGTCACCTTGGAGCGCGCCTGTGCTTTTTGTAAAGAAGAAAGATGGTGGGTTACGGTTGTGTATTGATTACCGTGAATTGAATAAGCTGACCGAGAAGAATAAGTATCCGATACCTCGGATTGATGAATTATTTGATCAGCTGGTGGGATCTACCGTCTATTCGAAGTTGGACCTGAAGTCTGGTTATTACCAGTTAAGAATTCGGGAAGGTGACATTCCCAAAACCGCATTTGGAACGCGCTATGGGCACTATGAGTTCACAGTTATGCCCTTTGGATTGTGTAATGCGCCTTCGGTGTTTATGGATTTGATGCATCGTATTTTTCGTGAGTACCTGGATCTGTTTGTGATAGTGTTTATTGATGACATCCTGGTGTACTCGAAGTCCAAAGCTGAGCATGAGATTCATTTGCGGTTAGTGTTGAACACGTTGAGGCAAAATCAGCTCTATGCCAAGTTCTCGAAGTGCGAGTTTTGGCTATCGTCAGTGGCATTTTTGGGCCATGTGGTGAGTGGAGCAGGCATTGCAGTGGATCCAGCGAAGATAAAAGCCATACAAGAATGGCCAATATTGTCTTCCGTGGCCGAGGTCAGGAGTTTCCTTGGACTTGCGGGCTACTATAGAAGATTTGTGGAGAATTTCTCGCGGATCGCTTTGCCGCTAACCACACTGACGCGAAAGGATCAAAAGTTCGTTTGGACGCCAGAGTGCGCACGAGCTTTTGAAGAGCTGAAGGTTCGGTTGACCACGGCGCCGGTGTTGTCTTCGCCATGTGGAACCGATGGATTTGTAATATATAGTGATGCCTCAGGGAGCGGCTTAGGCTGCGTTCTTCTGCAGAGCGGAAAGGTGATTGCTTATGGCTCACGCCAGCTGAAGGTGCACGAGCGAAACTATCCCGTCCATGATTTGGAACTAGCGGCGGTGATTTTTGCACTTAAGCTGTGGCGACACTACCTTTATGGAGTGAAAGTGGAGATCTATACTGATCATAGGAGCCTAAAGTATCTATTGGAGCAGAAAGAGTTGAACATGCGACAACGAAGGTGGTTAGAGTTCCTTGGGGACTACACTTTCGAGATTCACTATACACCCGGGAAGGGGAATGTTGTCGCGGATGCCTTGAGTCGGCGAGTTCCGGCTAGAGCAAATTGGTTACAAAGGCATGATGAACGTCTTATCCAGGAATTGGAGGCGTTGGAGATCGATTGTGTTGATAAGAATTCCACTGCCATTGCATGTTTGAACTGAACCGAGGTGCAATGTGACCTTGCGGACCGAGTTCGACGAGCAACGGAGTTGGATGAAGATCTCTTGCGCTATGTGAATGAAGGGCCAGAAGGCAAATTCACCTGGAATGACGGTCTTTTGCGAAAAGAAAGCCGGTTGTGCGTCCCGAATGTGGGGAAGTTGAGGGAAGAACTGATGTATGAAGCACATTATACGAAGTATTCCATTCACCCCGGGAGCACAAAGATGTTCAACGATATGAAGAAGCTTTTCTGGTGGCCAGGGCTTAAGAAAGATGTTGCCTTGTATGTAGCCAAATGTCAAACATGTGCGATGGTGAAGGCGGAATGCCAAAAGTCGGGCGGTTATTTGAAGTCACTACCGATCCCAGTGTGGAAATTTGATGATATTTCCATGGATTTTGTGCATGGATTGCCAAGATCGCAGCGAGGAAATGATTCCATTTGGGTGATAGTTGACCGGCTAACAAAAGTAGCACATTTTCTCCCGAACATGCAGGATGATTCGGTTGAAAGTTTGGCAAAGTTATATGTTGACCAGATTGTGCGTCTTCACGGTGTTCCTCGAAGCATCGTAAGTGATCGAGATGGGCGATTTACGTCAAATGATTGGAGGCTAGTTCACCGACTGTTGGGCACGAAGTTGACTTTCAGTACGGCCTTTCATCCCCAAACGGATGGCCAAACTGAACGTACCAACAGAACAATGGAGGACATGCTCCGAATGTGAGCCCTTGACTTCGGAAAGAGATGGGAAGATCATCTCTATATGGTCGAGTTTGCATACAATAACAGCTACCAAGCAAGCATTGGGATGGCACCATATGAAGCCCTATACGGAAGGAAGTGTCGTACTCCCTTGGCTTGGGTAGAAGCGGGTGAAGCCCGGGTTGTTAAACCAAATGAGGTGGATGAAGCAAACTCAACCATTCGGACTATTCGAGAGAGATTGCTGATTGCTCAAGATCGACAAGCGAAGTACTACAACGCCAAGCACCGGAACGTTGAATTTGCGGTTGGCGATTGGGTCTACTTGAAGATCAAGCCATTCAAAGGTGTCTCCAGGATTCGACGATTGAAAAAGTTGAGTCCAAGATATTTGGGTCCTTTCGAAGTGGTTGAGCGAATTGGCGAAGCGGCTTATCGGCTAGCTCTGTCGGCGGACTTGGGTGGATTACATGATGTTTTTCACATCTCGGTGCTTCGGAAAGCCGTAAAAGATCCAGCTCAAGTGATCGCGGATGATCGTGTGCCGGTGGAGTATGGGCTAACGACGAGAGTTAGACCCATTCGGATCGAAGATCGAGCCGAGAAACAGTTGCGGAACAAGACGGTCGGTATGGTGAAAGTCCGGTGGGACAACTGCGGCCGTGAAGAGCTGACGTGGGAGCGCGAGCAAACCATGCGAGAAGAATTCCCTGAATTGTTTCTGTAATTTGGAGCGAGAATATTGTAACATAAACGTTTATATATATATATAGATATATGTTGTTACATTTTCTTGCTAAGTCTGTTACTTTCCTGTCTCTAAATTTCGAGGACGAAATTCCTTGTAGGAGGGGAGGATTGTAACAGCCCAAAGTTCTGAAACAGGAAAATTTGGGTGACACGGCCTGGGACACGGGCGTGTCCCAGGGCGTGTCAGGTGACACGGCCTGCGACACGGGCGTGTCGCAGGGCGTGTCGAGGTTGTGTCGACGATTGGGCTTTGTCTCGACGAGTTTTGCTCGACGATCGTCGAGTGTCGAGAAGTGGGTGTCGAGTGTTGAACACGGCCTGTGACACGGGCGTGTCACAGGGCGTGTCAAATCAGGCGACGAACTCAGCCCGCCAAAAGAATTCGACAGGGCGTGTCTTTGTGCCGTGTCTGGGCACACGGCCTGGGACACGGGCGTGTCACAGGCCGTGTGAAGTCTCGGGATGATTTGGGATTTTTTTCCCCAGGTACACGGCCACAGACACGGGCGTGTCTGAAGGCGTGTTGGTGACACGGCCCATGACACGGGCGTGTCCCGTGGGCATGTCACTGGTTTGGATAAGTCGGTTGACCACCGTTTGAGGCACACGGCCAGGCACACGGCCGTGTTCGAGGCCGTGTCTGGTCAAAATTTGTGTTTTTGGCAGAATCGTGGCCGTCCATTCCTTCAGTCTGGATCCAAGGGCTGAAGCCTCTTCTCCTTTTTCCTTAAGGGCCGAAATCAGAGAAGTGTTGCTCACTTGAATTTGGCCTTCATCTTTCTTCAAGAGAGAGAAAGAGAGAGAGAAAGGAGGAGGAAGAGGAAAGGGGGCTGCTGCTGGTGGTGCTGCGGTTTACCGACGAGAGATCCAAAGCCAGCGTTGCGGAGGAAACGATCTTGCGAGTCTTGCAAGCTAGCTTGGAGGCCATGGCACCGAAGCGATCGTCAAGGGTAACGACTTTTCTTCCTAGCCATATGAAGGCTTCTGTTTTGGTATATCTTTTGATTCCCCCACCAAGAGGTGGCTGTTTTTGGGAGTCATTTGGGTGGATGCTTGAAATCCCCTTTGTTATGCATATAGATCCGGAAATGGAGTACGGAATAGGCATGCTGTGTGAAGCCTATCTGGACAGGTTGGTCTGGATTGGTGATGTTGCATACGAACCGGAGAAGACTCCGTGATAAACGTGTAGTGTAAGGAGTCTACGTGTTATACCTGCGAAAAGGAGTAGCAGGAAGTACTGGGGTGGTAGCCCAGGAAAATAGCCATGTGATATTTTGGGTCCAACCTGTGAATGAGGCACATGAAGTACTGGTGGGACCAGGAAAGGCCCTTTTTGTGATGCTTGATGTCATAGGGTGTCCACCTGTGGAGCGAGTCACAGGAAGTACTGGTGTGCCCAGGAAAGACCCCTGACATTTGTACTTATGCGGTGTCCACCTGTGACGGGAATTACAGGAAGTACTGGTGCGCCCAGGAAAGACCCGCTGTTGCTATGAGGAAATGGGTATAGTGAATTACCCAGGCTTGAATGCCAGGAACAGGATTGGTGAGACCGACCCGCGCCTTTGATATAGCCATGAGTACGCTGTACTCGGAGAAGGCAAGGCGATTTGAGCAACGGGGGGTGGAGGATCCGACCTGCGCTATGTCCGTCTGACGTGAGACCAAAAAGTGCGGTCTGTTGGAGCGCATAGCAAGAGTCTTCGGCCTGCGCGCCATGACACAAAGGGGGGCTACGGGCCATCCCGGTGTCCGAGGACTAACTCCGGCTGCACGCCATGGAGTAAATGCTCAAGAGATTTACCGTTGGGTGATAACCCTGATATGGTGGTGGGCAAGAGGTTGCCAGAACACCAAGAATGTGCCCTGAGTGCACGGACCGTTGAGCCGGATGGCGGACGGTTGTGATGGTTTGTGTGCGTGAAAGCACTTTTTGATGATATAGCTTGCTATACTTGTGCTATGATATGCCTGCAGGGAAAAATACCGCTGCCCCGAGAGAAGGGGTAGGGTCGTTATAATTTGGTCAGCTGAACGCTGACCGTTGCTTTTGTTTGCCACCGGTGGGTGGATTGTCCCTTGCATAGGTACTGGAGAGCCGAGCGGGACGCATAGAGGTTGATGCTCCTGCTGGTGTTGTTGCTGCTGCTGCTGGCTGCTAGCCCTCGAAGGCTATTGTGTTCTTTTGTGTGTTTTCTTTTAGTGTGGCCGGCCTGCGCGCCAACCTGTTTTAGGCCACTGATTGAAAGCCCTGTAAGGCCATAAGGCCAACGCTTTTGACATGTTGTAAGACATTCCTAGATGTATATAAAATGTGGAGTTTTATGTTTGGACATTCATGAGGAGTTCAAGTAGTTTAGGCTTCCGCTAGAATGATTGTGATAGGTGCGATGCGCTACTCTGGTATCATCCTGTACCTTCACCGACTGTTTTGTGGTATATCCTGTGGGGCCCCGGCCGGACCTTCTAGAATATATCATATGAACGGCTGGGGTTGTTACACTTAAGATCCTACCCAAGTTGGGTTTCTTCAAACTTTCCTTTATCTTTTCAAAGATCACTACAGACCAATCAGTTTTTAGGCTGAAGATTATCCTGGTCATGAGATTGAACATATGGGCAGATACCCTGTCATGCCCTCCAGGTTTGCTTAAAATTACTTTTCCAACAATTTTTGACAGGAATTTCCCCTGGCTGTTCATTCCTTTCCTATTGAAAACTGAGCCAATTTTCATTGTTGAATCCAGACCACACCATGTCAATGCTTCTCTGGTTTTTGAAGCAGTTACTTCATCCTCTTCTTTTGTCCTTGGTAGATGTATGACCTTTCTTAAACTTTTGGGAGAGACCTTCACTTTTTCACCATGGACCCTGGACTTGATCTTGAATCCAGTGTCGTCTAGGGTTGATCTATTAAGGAATTCCAGTACTTCCTTTTTCCAGATCTTTGTCGGCTCAGAAATAAGAAATTCTAACCCTGAGTCTGCAACTAGGGTTACCATAGTCTTGATCTCTGGGTCTGCTTCATCAAACGCATTCCGCACCAGTTCATAGCCTTCGTTGACGTTCTCCTCGAGCTTTGGCGCCATTAGGGTTTGAAGAATTTGTCTGGAGAGAAGAGAGGTGTCGACACACAAGTTTGGTCTCGAAACTTTTGAAAGCGTGTCGACAGACTAAGGCAAAATCCTATTTATACCTTTCTAAGTTTGAAGATGAAAGGGAGGGTCAGCTAACTTAAATTGTGTCGACACTATGGATAAGTGTCGACACAGACTTATAATGTCTCGACACCTATGTGTCGACACAAGTTTAGTCAGCATATGTATGTGTCGACACTTGATTATGTGTCGACACCACTCAACTCGACATTTAGTCGAGACTTTACTTAGATAATTCTGAGTAAATACTAAGTGTCGACACCACCTTGGATGTGTCGACACCTACTTGTCATGTGTCGACACTAATTTTCTGAAGTGTCGACACCAACTTCCTGGATGTGTCGACACCTTTTCCCTGAAGTGTCGACACCACTATTCTGTGTCGACACAGATATCTCTGTGTGTTGACACCTTTTTACTTAGCCATTTTTATAAACTTATTCTAAGTTTATCATACCTAGTTCAATTTTAAACCTGTTGAACTTAGTTTCTTCTAAGGGCTTAGTATACATATCAGCTAGTTGATTATCTGTTCCAGCATATTCCAGTAAAATATCTTCTCTTTCTACATGCTCCCTAAGAAAATGATATTTTATTTCAATATGTTTTGTTCTACTATGGGAAACATGATTGTTTGCAATTAATATAACACTAGTAGAATCACAAAATAGTGGAGTTCTACTTACCTGAATTCCATAGTCCTCAAGCTGATGTTGTATCCATAGAAGTTGAGCACAGCAACTTCCTGCAGCCACATATTCTGACTCTACTGTGGAGATAACCACACTTGTTTGCTTTTTGCTACTCCATAAAATTAGTCTTCCACCTAGGAATTGACAGGTTCCAGTTGTGCTTTTTCTGTCTTCTTTGCATCCTGCAAAGTCTGCATCTGAATAACCCGTTAATTCAAAATCCCCATTCCTAGGGTACCAGAGTCCTAGATAGGGAGTGCCCTTTAGATATCTCAATATCCTTTTGACTGCTGTCAAATGAGACTCCTTAGGGCATGCTTGATATCTTGCACAAACACATGTAGCATACATGATATCTGGTCTACTTGCAGTCAAATAGAGTAGGGAGCCAACTATCCCTCTATACAAAGTTTCATCTACAGGTTTCCCAGCATCATCTTTGCTAAGAGACATACTTGACCCCATAGGAGTCTTCATGGTACTGGATGAATCCATACCATACTTCCTTATGAGTTCTAGGGTGAACTTAGACTGGCATATGGATAAACCATTCTCAGTCTGTCTAACTTGGAGACCCAAGAAGAACTTAATTTCCCCCATACTACTCATCTCATATTGTCCTTGCATTAGTTTTGCAAACTTTTTGCAAAGACTACTTTCAGTAAACTCAAATATTATGTCATCTACATATATTTGGACTAGTATTACTTTGCCTCTAGATTCCCTAAGGAATAGAGTCTTGTCTATTTTCCCCCTTGTGAACTTATTCTCAATGAGGAAACTAGACAGGGTTTCATACCAAGCCCTAGGGGCTTGCTTTAACCCATATAATGCTTTCCTAAGTCTATATACATGATTAGGTTGAGTTGAATCAACAAAACCTGATGGCTATTCCACATAGACTTCCTCTTTTAGATTACCATTCAGAAAGGCTGACTTTACATCCATTTTGTAAACTTTAAATCCTTGAAAGGTTGCATAGGCCAGGAACATCCTTATGGCATCCAGTCTGGCTACTGGAGCAAAGGTTTGATCAAAGTCAATACCTTCTTCCTGCCTATATCCTTTAGCAACCAATCTTGCTTTGTTCTTAATGATGACTCCATGTTCATCCATTTTGTTCCTATAGATCCACTTGGTCCCAATTATGTTGTGGTCTTTAGGTTTAGGAACAAGTTCCCAGACCTTGCACCTCTTGAACTGATTCAGCTCTTCTTGCATTGCTTCAATCCAATGTGGGTCTATGATGGCTTCTTCAAACTTCTTTGGCTCAACTTGGGATAGAAAACTGGAGTAGAGTGCTGCATTCAGATTTCTGCTCCTTGTTTCTATCCGTTGTCTTGGATCACCAATGATTTGTTCTACTGGATGATCTCTAAGATGCCTATTGGCTGGAGGCATCCTGACTTCAGGTTGAACCTCTTCCGTTTCTTCATTTTGCTGTACTCCTTGAACTTCTTCTTCATTAGGTACATGTAGTACTCCCCCTGGACAACAATCACTTTCTTCTACCTGCTGTCTTGCTGTAGGTCCTTCTTCTATAGTGAGCTTGTCCAGCTTTTTAGTTATACCTTAGGAGCTGCAAATACTACTAGACAACTCATTGTTAATAAGTCTAGTTTCATCAAATACTACATGTACAGATTCTTCTACAACTTGAGTAGACAAGTTGTAGACTCTATAAGCCTTACTATTGTTGCTGTACCCAACAAAAATTCCCTCTTGGGACTTGGCAGCAAACTTTGTCAAGTAAGACTTTCCATTATTAAGTGTGAAGCACTTACAACCAAAGATCCTAAAATAGGATAAGTTTGGTTTTCTGCCTTTCACAACCTCATAGGGGGTCTTATTGAGGCTTTTAGTAATGATAGCCCTATTAATAACATGACATGCAATATTAACTGCCTCAGCCCAAAAATATTCTGGTAGTGATGTATCACTTAATAGGGTCCTACCAGCCTCAATCAAGGTTCTATTCTTCCTCTCAGCAATTCCATTTTGCTGAGGTGTTCTTGGTGAAGAAATCTCTTGAAATATCTCAAATTCTTCACATAGTTTTGCCATATTATCAGACTGAAATTCAGTACCATGGTCACTTCTTATTTTGACCACTGTACTGTCTAGTTCATTCTGAATCTGTTTGACAAAACTATAGAAGATACTAGGTGTTTCAGATTTCTGCCTAAGAAAGAACACCCAGGAAAACCTTGAGTAGTCATCTACAACCACAAAGGTATAGAACTTCCTACCTAGGCTGTGAACAGGCATAGGACCAAAGAGATCCATATGCAAGAGATATAAACATCTCACAGCATCTTTGTTTTCAATGCTACTAAAGGTGGATCTAGTCTGCTTGCCCTTTTGACAAGCTGAGCATATTCCATCTTTAATACACTTAACTTGAGGACCATTCCTCACTAACTCTTTGCTAAAGAGTTTGCCAATTGTCTTGTAATTTAGATGGGCTAGCCTCTTGTGTCATTTGACACAATGAGAGACTTTCTCATCAGCTACAAGACACACTTAAGAACCATTGGTCTCACACATAATGTCTAGGTAATAAACATTCCTTTTTCTATAACCTGTCAAAATGATCTCTTGATCATTTGACCTCTTGATATGACAACCATACTTAACAAATGAGATGTCATATCCTACATCACTTAATTGACTTATACTAATTAGGTTGTGTTTCAAACCTTTAATATAAGCCACTTGAGTAATGGTAACTAAGTTACTAGAAATGTTACCAAACCCTTTGATGATTCCTTTTTCAGAACCACCAAAGGTGACCTTTGGACCATCCTTGATAGGTGTGTAGTCCTTTAGTAATCCCCCTATTCCAGTCATATGTCTGGAACATCCACTGTCCAAGTACCATATTGGGGCATGACCACTTGGACTCACCTGCAAAACAGATTAGTGAACCTTAGAACCCAAAGAATTCTTGGGTCCTTGGTACTGGTTAGTTTGCTTCCTGACAAAGATACCTGTAGGTTTTCCAACAGGTAGTTTGCTACTCACTTTGGCACTAGCATTGTGCCAACAGTCCATGACAAAGTGGCCTACCTTGCCACAACACCAACACTCAAACCTATTGTACCTTTGCTTAGGTACAGTCTTAGCTATTTTATCTACAGCTGACTTGTTGAGAGTTGGGGCTTTGCCCTTGGACTTGGACTTGACAGTCCTAGCTAGTATAAAAAACCCCAGTCCAGCTTTACCTTTTTGATGAACAAATTCATCAATTAAGGGTAAAACAGACTTTGGTTTTGAAAACCTAGCAACCAAATCTCTCTCCTTCTGAAGACTAATCTCCAGACTCTTGATTTGATCACTCTTAAATGATATAGTCCCCATCTGAATCACAGTTATGTGCTTCAGTCTGGCTATCTCATTAAGTTTTTGATCAAACAACTTCTCATAATCAGTTGCAGCCACTTTGAGACTTGCAATCTCCTTAGCTTGACTCTTGACCAAGGATTTGCATTTCTTAAATGCTTGCAACAGAACTTTATATTCATCTATCAATTGATGAATATCCTCTTCAGACTCAGATGCACTCTCATCATTTGTTGATGATGAATCTATTTCTGAACTTGCACAAGAAATTGAACTGGAAGAACAACTTTGTACCTTACTAGGTCCTGGCTGCTCCAGGATTTTGTCACTTTCTGTCAATGCCATCAGTCCTTGGCACTGACTATCTTCTTGATCATATATGGAGTTCATGATCTGGATGAACTCTTCTTCTTCTTCCTCAGCAAACAGTCCTATATATGCTTCAGCATCTGACTCAGTTTCTGATGAAGAAATGTCTGACAGGCTCTTATCCTTTTTGACAACAAAAGACTTTTCCTTCTTGCCTTTGAAATGAGTCTTTTTCTTATCATTAGACTCCTTCCTTTTCTTAGGACAATCTGCAATCACATGTCCTTGTCTATTACAGCAATAACATACTATTTTTGATAGAGTTGCTTTGCTAGACTTAGTCTTTTTCCTGTCTTTCTTTGAAGACTTTTTATTCTGATAATAGTCTTCTTTACCGTGTGAAGTAGATGACCTTGTCCTCCACTATTTCTTCTTTAAGAACTTCTGGAAATATCTTGTGAAGGCAGCAAAGTCCTCATCACTTTCACTGCTTTCAGACTTTCTGCTTGCTGACTTATCTGACTCAGTTTCAGCATCCTTTGGAGGTGAAGATGGTGACTTACTTCTGTACTTTCTGGGGGCTTCTGTTTTAAATGCCACTGTCCTTTCTTTATGTTCACTTCTTGTAGATTTCTCCTCTTCTTTTCTCACTGTCAACTGCATTTCATAGGACAGTAGTTTGCCAAACAGTGTTGGTGGAGGAATTTCTGCTAACTTTGCCATTTCCCTAATGACACAGATCTTGGTGTCCCAATCTTTTGTAAGGGACCTTAAGAACTTATCATTGAGCTCATAGTTACTGAACTCTCTTCCATAGGACATTAGCTCATTCACAATCCTATAGAACTTCTTATAACATTCAGTTATGCTATCAGATCTACCTTGTCTAAAACTTTCATATTCTTGGTTGAGCAAAGATTTTCTGTCTTGCCTCAATTCTTCAGAACCCTCCATATACACTATTAAGGTATCCCACATCTCCTTAGATGTCTTGCAGTGTATCAAATTCTGAAAGGTAACATCATCAATGTTGAAATTTGTGAAGTGGAAGTGGGTGACGGGACAGGCCGCGCGGCCTGTGTGGACAGCTTTGGCGGACTGGGCGGACTGGGCGGACTGAGGTTGCGGCCTGGTGAAAAGTCTGGTGGAAGCCGGCTGTGTTCTGAGCGGGTTGTTGCATGGTGTCCGCGGTTTGGTGCGGCCTGGTATCTGCGGATAGAGAGGCTTGCGGACTGGTGCATTGCTCAGTGGTCGCGGGTGCAAGTTTGTGCTGTTGGCGGGTTGGTTCGAGTTCGCGGGAAGCCTTGCGGACTGGTGTGTCCGCGGTTGGGGCTGTTGCGGACTGGGCCTTGAGCTTGGCTGAGGCCTTGTCGAGCTCAGGTGTTAGAGCAGGTCTTGCTGTGGAGACCGGTTGGCGGACTGTTGTTTGGAGTCCGGCTTGGTGCTACTGCATTAGACAAGTGCGAGGAGCTCGCGGACTGGTTGCGGTCTGTGCTAGGGTGTTTGGCGGACGGGGCTTTGTGTCCGCCATGCTCGCACTGGCCCTTGATGGTTTTGGACTTGGTCACACTTGGTGTCAAGTTCATGGTGTCCGCCGTATCCGCCAAGTCCGCTGTGACCGGGCGGACTGTTGCTGTTTGCCTTTGGTCGTGGACTTGTGGCGGATTGAGGTGTGGGTCTTGCGGACTGCCTCGGGTTGGTGCGGACTGCCATTGAAGAGGGTGCTGTCCTGAAGCAGTCGGAGCTTTGCGGGCTGGTGCCTTGTCCGCTTAGCTTGGGCGGACTGGAGAGGGTTCGTCAATGGTTGCCTTGCTCCTGGCGGTTTCCCTTGGTGACTGGCTAAGTCCTCGCGGACTGAGCGGACAGTCGTTTTGTGTTCGCGTGGGCTGGGGCGGTGTCGCTATCTCATGGGCGGTGACCACACTCCTCACCTGGCCTATAAATAGGACCCCCCTGGCACATCTACAGTAACCTAAGTAACGTGAGTGAACAGTAATTTGGGTTGGGCGAGTGCTGCGGTCTGTGTTTTTCAGTCCGCGCGGATTGTTTCAGGCTGACGGTTTGCTGTGTGCAGGTCGCGCGGATAACTTCAAGGAGCCAGGAGTTTGGCTGTGCCTTCGGTCAGTGCTTGGAAGTGTGCGGTCTCTGCGGACTCAGCAGGAGGTCGCTCTGCGGCTTGTCAGTTCTGTTTCAACTTTCCCAGCTTCAATAACCTGTCCGCCGGCTTCAGGCGGGTAGGGGAGTTCCTCAGTTCGGGTTCAGCAGGAGGCGAATAACGGTCTGTCCGCGCGGCCTCGCGGTCTCGGCGGACTCCGTGGTATTCGGAGGTTTGCAGCATAGCTTGGGCGAGCTCAGCGGTCTCGGCGGTCTCGGCGACCTCGCGGTCTCGGCGGACTGGAGTGCTGTCCGCCCGGCTTGTGTTTTGTTCCTTTCTGTTTACAGCTGTAATACTAGCGAAATCATGTCTCGCTATGTATGCCTCGGATTGTAATGAAGTGAATGCATAATAAGATCTTCTTGTGCTTCCATTGTTTTGTTGGGTGCAACCTCTAGTCCTTGGGTTTCCGCAGGTTCAGCGTGCAAACTGGGTAGTTCCGAAGATATTAATTTGGTGTTTGGGCTATCTTGCTGACCACGTTGAGAAAATTTTAACATGGTATCAGAGCCAGGTTTCTGAGGTTGCGGAGGTTCAGTTGCGTGAGCGGAGGTCAGCCAGTGTTGTTACTCAGTGATTGAGTGGTGATCAACCTGTGTTGTTGCTCGGAGCTGCTGAAGGGTACCAACAGGTGATTGCAATGGAAGGAAGCTTAGCAAGAGGTCTGGGCATTGAACTCTTAACGCCGACTAACTATAAAAAGTGGAAGTCGTGCATGAAGAGTTATCTTCTGGGCGAGGAGCTGTGGGAAGTTGTCGGTGGAGACGACAGACAGGAAGTAACTGCTGCTTTCGGTACTGCTGAACAGGTAAGGCTCTGGAGAAGAACTAATGCTAAGGCAGAGTTCGTTCTGAAGAGAGCTGTCTCTCCGGAACTGTTTGATCACATCATTGGGTGTGAGTCGGCTGCTGATATTTGGACAACCATTGATGAGTTGTTCAATAGGAAGAATGTGGCGCGGCTTCAGTTCCTGGAGAATGAGTTGGCCAGGGCAACTCAGGGAGACCTTTCCATCTCCAGGTACTTCTTAAAGATGAAGAGCTTGTGTGCTGAGCTGTCGGCGCTGGATCCTGATGAGCCTATCTCTGAGGCAAAGATGAAAAGGCACATTTTCCGCGGCTTGCGGAAGGAGTATGTGGCCTTTGTTACGTCTGTTCAAGGGTGGGCTACTCAGCCGTCTCTGCTGGAGCTGGAGAATCTGCTTGCCTCGCAGGAGAGCTTAGCAAGGCAGATGGCTGGAGTGAATCTGAATCAGGAAGGCAGCGAGGCTCTCTTCTCAGGCAAGAAGAAGGGATGGGAAGGGAAGAAGAAGAAGAAGGTGCAGGCCGCTGTTGAGAAGGAGACTTCAACTTCATATCCGCCGGAGAGGAGCAATGCTCCTAAGGACTGGAAGAAGAATCTGAAGTGCTACCGTGTCATCAGCGTGGGCACTTCAAGCGGGACTGCAAGGTCAAACTGCAGCCTGGGCATGCTGCGGGAAAGGAGGAAGCTTGCTCACGAAGTGAAGAAGCAGAATGGGGAGGAGCTTTCATGACGGGCACTTGTGTCCGGGCCTTATCTGCTGAGGACTTCAACAGCGAGTGGATCATCGACTCCGGGTGTGGTCATCACCTCACCGGAGACAAGTCGAAGTTCACCTCCATGCAGGCTTACTCAGGTAATGAAGCTATTATCACTGCTGATAATACTGTTTATGCAGTAGAGAAGGAGGGGGTCGTGTCTTTGGGTAGTGATCAGGGGCCACTCACGTTAAGGAGTGTGTATCACGTGCCGGGCATGAAGAAGAACCTCTTCTCGGTGACCAACGCGGTGGACGCTGGGTATCACGTTCTGTTTGGGCCAACAGACGTGAGGTTCCTTCGCAACGTATCAGCGGTAAAGGCTGATGTTGCTCATGTTGGGAGGAGGGTGAAGAACTTGTTTGTTCTTTCCACCAGTGCCTATGTTGATAAGATGAGGGCCAATGATAGTGCGGCTATCTGGCATGAGAGGCTGGGGCATGTTGGCATGGACAAGCTGAAGGCAATGGCGAGTAGAAGTCTGGTGAGGGGGTTGCCGATGTTGTCCTCCTTTGGTGATGGGCATGTTTGTGCGGGCTGTCAATACGGTAAGGCACATCGCCTTCCGTTTGATAAATCTCAAACAAGGAGCAAGAAACCATTGGAGTGTATTCATGGCGACCTGATGGGACCGACTGTTACTGCCAGCCTTGGTGGAAGCAAATACATGCTTGTCTTGGTTGATGACTACTCAAGGTATACTTGGGTGTACTTCTTAAAGGAGAAGTCGGATGCCTTCCGTTTGTTCGTGGAGTTCAAGGAGTTGGTAGAAGGCCGGCTTGGCTTGCGGATTAAGAAGTTTCGAACTGATAACGGGGGAGAGTTTGTCTCTTCCGAGTTTTCTAACTTCTGCAGGAAGCACGGGATCCAACGGGAGCTTACATGTGCTCACACTCCACAACAAAATGGGGTAGCGGAGCGGAAGATCCGTCATTTGACGGAAACCTGCAAATGCTGGCTGCATGCGAAAGATATCCCGAGGTCCTTTTGGGCGGAGGGAATGTCTTGTGCTGCATATGTTATCAACCGGATGCCACTCAGCCCTATCAACATGAAGACGCCCATTGAGCTGTTGCTGAAGGAGAAGCCGAGTGTTGGACACCTTCGGGTGTTCGGTTCAACTTGCTACGTGCATGTCCCGGATGCTTCACGGACAAAGCTGGATGCGAAGGCAAGGAAACTTGTCTTTGTTGGCTATGATGAGCGGAAGAAGGGATGGAAGTGCATGGACCCTGTGACGAAGAAGTTCGTGGTGTCAAGAGACGTTGTCTTTGACGAGCTGACGTCATATGGAGGTGGCTCGGTGGAGCCTACCGGAAGTAGCAAGGTTGAGGAAGCACCGGTGGAGGTTGCTGAAGGCTTGGAAGAGGAGCTTGTTGTTTCACCAGCAGCTCCTGTTGCTTCGAACTCCGAGGCTGAGCCTTCTGGCTCAGGAAGCAGGGGGAGCACTGCTCAATGCTTGCCCCAGGTAGGAGTGGAGCCTGAAGAAGCAACGGAAGCCGTGAGCAAGGAGCCGTGTCTTCGGAGATCGAAGAGGGTGGTTAAGCCACCGGCTCGGTACTGTGATGGGAATGCAGTGAGCTTTGTCTCCTGTTTCTTTGCTGGTCCTCTGGATGAGCGAGAGCCTGCAAACTTCAACGAGGCCACTGGAGTGAAGGAGTGGGAAGGTGCCATGAAGGAAGAGATTGATGCTCTGAAGAAGAATGAAACCTGGGACCTTGTGCCCAAGGTTGATGGCATTACTCCGGTTACTTGCAAGTGGGTGTATAAGTTGAAGAAGAAGGCTGATGGGAGCATTGATCGGTTCAAGGCTCGCCTGGTCGCTAGAGGATTCTCACAGCAGTATGGAGAAGACTATGAGGAGACATTCAGTCCAGTTGCGAAGATGACGTCTGTAAGAGTGGTGATCGCCTTGGCTGCTAGCAAGGGATGGAGGTTGTGGCAACTCGATGTGAAGAATGCCTTTCTTTACGGAGAGATTGACAAGGACATCTTCATGGATCAGCCGCTTGGTTTCGTCTCTGAGAAGCATCCGGACTATGTCTGCAAACTCAGGAAGGCTCTCTATGGGTTGAAGCAAGCTCCTCGAGCGTGGTATGGGAAGATTGCAGAGTACCTGCAGTTCTGTGGATACCTGGCTTCTAACTCGGATTCAAGCTTGTTCGTCAAGAAGAAGGGAGAGCTAAGAGTCTTGGTCCTGCTGTATGTGGATGATATGATCATCACAGGGAACTCGGAGGAGGAAGTAGCAAGGCTCAGGGGAGAGCTTGCTATACGCTTCGAGATGAAAGACTTGGGAGAGTTGCATCACTTTCTTGGTCTGGAAGTGGAGAGGAAGGAGTGCGGGATTCTCATTAGCCAGAAAGGGTATGCTGATCGTATTGTGAAGCGGTTTGGCATGGGCGAAGGGAAGAAGTGCTCTACTCCACTGGAATCTGGGCTGAAGCTTCGACGAGATGAGGGAAGGGTGCTTAATGATCCCTTGGTGTTCAGGGCTCTTGTTGGGAGCTTGATCTATCTGACGATTACAAGGCCGGATATAGCTTATGCTGTTGGCCGAGTAAGTCGGTATATGGCTGAACCAAGACAATCTCATCTAGTGGCGGCGAAGGGAATTCTGAAGTATGTCAAGGTGACTTCTGAGATGGGACTCCTCTATGGAAGGGATGCGGAGTTTGCATTGCTCGGGTACACGGATGCTGACTATGGCGGTGATTCGGATGATCGAAGGTCTACTTCAGGTTATGTGTTCACTTGCGGTTCAGCTAGCATCTCGTGGTGTAGCAAGAAGCAGGACTCGGTGTCGGTTTCAACCACGGAGGCGGAGTATAAGGCTTCGGCCTTGGCTGCTCGGGAAGCCGTTTGGTTGAGGAGACTCATAGAGGATGTTCATGAAGAAGTGCAAGGGCCTACTTTACTCCGGGGTGACAATGAGAGTGCTCTCAAACTGGTAAACAATCCAGTGTGTCACGCCAGGACCAAGCATATAGAGATTGATCACCACTTCATCAGGGAGAAGGTGTTGGAGGGGTCTCTGCTGGTCGGGCATGTTCGGAGTGAAGATAATCTTGCTGACATCTTCACGAAGCCGCTGTCGAAGGGGCCCTTTGAACGCTTGCGCAGCTTGCTGGGCTTGGTCACCACTTCTCACTTCAAGGGGGAGTGTTGAAATTTGTGAAGTGGAAGTGGGTGACGAGACAGGCCGCGCGGCCTGTGCGGACAGCTTTGGCGGACTGGGCGGACTGGGCGGACTGAGGTTGCGGCCTGGTGAAAAGTCTGGTGGAAGCCGGCTGTGTTCTGAGCGGGTTGTTGCATGGTGTCCGCGGTTTGGTGCGGCCTGGTATCTGCGGATAGAGAGGCTTGCGGACTGGTGCATTGCTCAGTGGTCGCGGGTGCAAGTTTGTGCTGTTGGCGGGTTGGTTCGAGTTCGCGGGAAGCCTTGCGGACTGGTGTGTCCGCGGTTTGGGGCTGTTGCGGACTGGGCCTTGAGCTTGGCTGAGGCCTTGTCGAGCTCAGGTGTTAGAGCAGGTCTTGCTGTGGAGACCGGTTGGCGGACTGTTGTTTGGAGTCCGGCTTGGTGCTACTGCATTGGACAAGTGCGAGGAGCTCGCGGACTGGTTGCGGTCTGTGCTAGGGTGTTTGGCGGACGGGGCTTTGTGTCCGCCATGCTCGCACTGGCCCTTGATGGTTTTGGACTTGGTCACACTTGGTGTCAAGTTCATGGTGTCCGCCGTATCCGCCAAGTCCGCTGTGACCGGGCGGACTGTTGCTGTTTGCCTTTGGTCGTGGACTTGTGGCGGATTGAGGTGTGGGTCTTGCGGACTGCCTCGGGTTGGTGCGGACTGCCATTGAAGAGGGTGCTGTCCTGAAGCAGTGGAGCTTTGCGGGCTGGTGCCTTGTCCGCTTAGCTTGGGCGGACTGGAGAGGGTTCGTCAATGGTTGCCTTGCTCCTGGCGGTTTCCCTTGGTGACTGGCTAAGTCCTCGCGGACTGAGCGGACAGTCGTTTTGTGTTCGCGTGGGCTGGGCGGTGTCGCTATCTCATGGGCGGTGACCACACTCCTCACCTGGCCTATAAATAGGACCCCCTGGCACATCTACAGTAACCTAAGTAACGTGAGTGAACAGTAATTTGGGTTGGGCGAGTGCTGCGGTCTGTGTTTTTCAGTCCGCGCGGATTGTTTCAGGCTGACGGTTTGCTGTGTGCAGGTCGCGTGGATAACTTCAAGGAGCCAGGAGTTTGGCTGTGACTTCGGTCAGTGCTTGGAAGTGTGCGGTCTCTGCGGACTCAGCAGGAGGTCGCTCTGCGGCTTGTCAGTTCTGTTTCAACTTTCCCAGCTTCAATAACCTGTCCGCCGGCTTCAGGCGGGTAGGGGAGTTCCTCAGTTCGGGTTCAGCAGGAGGCGAATAACGGTCTGTCCGCGCGGCCTCGCGGTCTCGGCGGACTCCGTGGTATTCGGAGGTTTGCAGCATAGCTTGGGCGAGCTCAGCGGTCTCGGCGGTCTCGGCGACCTCGCGGTCTCGGCGGACTGGAGTGCTGTCCGCCCGGCTTGTGTTTTGTTCCTTTCTGTTTACAGCTGTAATACTAGCGAAATCATGTCTCGCTATGTATGCCTCGGATTGTAATGAAGTGAATGCATAATAAGATCTTCTTGTGCTTCCATTGTTTTGTTGGGTGCAACCTCTAGTCCTTGGGTTTCCGCAGGTTCAGCGTGCAAACTGGGTAGTTCCGAAGATATTAATTTGGTGTTTGGGCTATCTTGCTGACCACGTTGAGAAAATTTTAACAATCAATAGCACTCACAATGATGTTCTGAGCCCTCTTGTCCATTGTGGCTAGAACTATTTCATCCTTTGTCATTTCAGAGAAATCCTTAGGTGTTCTCTGATTGACATCTAAGACTGAAACCTTCATGGGCACATATGACCCTTCTTTCACTGTGATATAAATCCTAGGGTCTGAGGCTTCCATAAAAAGTCTCACCCTTTCCTTCCATATACCAAAGATCTCTTTTCTACATATGGGTAGCTTCATGGATCCCAATTCCTTATGATTCTCAGTGGAACCCATGTTTCTTGATTTTCTTGATTCTGTAATTTACTTAGACTGAATCTGCCAACATGATCTACTCAGACAGTTATGTCCCTTTTTGAGTAACCTCCCTCTGATACCACTTGAAAGATATTGTACCTAATCACCTAGAGGGGGGGGGGGGGTGAATATGTGACTTAAACCTTTTTAACTTTTTAGGACAGAATTCAAAATTTATCTCAGAGTTATATCTAGTTATACACAGCAATCAAACAGCAATCACAGATTATCACAAGCACACAGTAGACACACAGTTTTATAGTGGTTCCCCAAGCTTTGGGTACATCCACTTTCCCCCTTCGCCTATCTAGCAGTGTACTAGATTCGGCCAAACTCCTCCATTATCTTAGATCATTAGATCTTACACTCAGAAACCCAAAACAGGTTCCTACAACTCAGGCCCCAAGGCCCTACAACTCAGCTTCTTCACAAAGCCTACACTCAGCTACAAATGCCTACACTCAGCCACCAAGGCCTACACTCAGCCACCAAGGCCTACACTCAGAGATTCAACTCTCCTACACTCAGGCACACAGGCCCTACACTCAGCCTTTATAATTACAGGCTTACAAACTCAGATCCCTAAGGATCCTACAAGATATTATGAATACAAAATATAACTCAAACAACTCAGAGACAAGAGAGAAGAGTTGTGAGTTTCTTGATGAGTTCTTGGAAGAACTCAGCTGAAATCAACCTGACTTGGCTTTCTTCAAAGCTTCTTGAATGTAGAACACAATAAGATTGATTCCTCTGCAGTTGATCCTTGATCTCTGCTACTTAAGATTCAGACCAAATCTGAACCCTTCTTCTCAGCCTGGTTCCAATGGCTGACTTCTTGGATGAAGCTCTCTCTCTTCAACTTCTTAGATCTTCACTAGATTCTTCAATGACTAGCTAGATCTTCTTTATAAATTGATCACTTCAACAACATCTTCTGTAGACAGTATGAGCCTATTTATAGGCCTTCTTCATGGTAACCGGCTGGTCCGGTTCATAACTGATTTCTGACAACTCTGACAGGTGCAGTAGACCGGCTGGAATGGCGGCTGTCAAGTCATCCAGTCAGTTCTTGAAAATTCTATAACTGTCTGAAAGTTTCGAGACTGTCTGTCTTTAAGTGTCGACACTTATAGACCAAGTGTCGACACAAGTTGACAAAGTATCGACACTAGCCTACAAGATGTCGACACAACTCCTTGTGTTGTAGATATTATATCTCGACACTGCTTTTTCTTCATGTATCGACACTGATAATGTGTGTCGACACAAGTCCTTGTACTTCAATATTTTGCTGAATTCTTGTAAGTGTCGGCACAACACCTTTGTGTCGACACATTTTCATGTGTTGAACTTGTTAAGTGTCGACACTTCTTCTTGGTGTCGACACATGTCTTCAGTGTTGATACTTGCTGAGTGTCGACACTACTCCTTATGTCGACACATTCTTCCTTGTGTTGAGACTCTGGCTGAGTGTCGACACATCCCCTTAGTGTCGACACTTATACTTAGAATATTTTGTTGAACTTTGCTGAGTGTCGACACAGCTCCTTGTGTTGACACTTTCTTCAAATGTTGAGTCTTCAGCTGAGTGTCGACACATTCTTTCTTGTGTCGACACTTTCTTCAAGTGTTGACTCTTTTGCTGTGTGTCGACACATTGCTCTAAGTATCGACACTTATACTTGGCTTTTGCTGACTTTTGCTGAGTGTCGACACAGCCTCCAAGTGTCGACACTTTCTGATGTAGACACAGTTTCACTGGGTGTCGACACAACTGCTAAGTGTCGACACTGCTTCACTGGACTTTTCTTCATTGAGTGTCGACACAGCTCCTTGTGTCGACACTTTCTGTCTGGTGTCGACTCAACATCCCTGGTGTCGACACAATGACTCCAAGTGTCGACACTGCTTGTCTGGGTGTCGACACAAGTCTTCTTAAGTGTTGACACTTTCCCTCTCGGTGTCGACACATGGACTTAGAAACTTTTTCATCTTTCCTGCAAATACTTAACCTGCACAAGTAAACTCAAAACTACATCAAATACATTTTGATGTATATCATTGAGTTGGGTGAGGCTTCTTCAAATCAGGTACATTAGAACCAATGTACCCAACAGATCCACGTTCGATCTGAGTGTAGGGCTTTGGCCTGAGTTGTAGGGCAGTTGTGCCTGAGTTGTAGAATCCTTTGGATCTGAGGTAGGGTTATTCTCCTAGTCTGAGTGGTAGGACATTTTGGCCTGAGGTAGGTGATCTTTTAATCACTAAGTTGTAGGACATTGTGCCTGAGCTGTAGGTCTTGCAGGAGACTGAGTGGTCCTGCGGGATCGTGTTGTAAGCTCGAAGGAACCCAGTTTTGGAGAAGATCCTTGTCTAACACATTGTTAGGAAGGCGGGAGGGACAGTGGACGTACCCATACTCTATGGAACCACTATAAACCATCTGTGTGTTGTATGTGATCTTCTTGAAAGTAATACTAACTAATCACAATGGACATTAACTCAAATAAAGTCTAAAAGAAAGTAAAAAGACCTAAAAACCTATTCACCCCTCTCTAGGTGTTTAGCTACCATTGAAATCAAAGACTTTCAAGTGGTATCAAAGGGAGGTTGCTCAAGAAAGACTTAATAGTCTGAGTAGATCTCCAAGGGTAGCAGTCAGAGTATACTTATGGGTTCAGGAGAGAACCATAAGGAGTTCGGTTCCATGAAGCTTCCTATATGCAGAAAGGAATGCTTTGGAATCTGGAAGTAGAGGGTCAGACTCTTCATGGAAGCATCTGACCCAAGAATCTTTGTGACAATCAAAGAGGGACCTTTCATCCCTATGAAAGTCTCATCTCTGGATACCAATGTCCAGACACTTAAGATATATTCAGAGATGACCAAGGATGAGGTCATTCTTGCCACTTTGGACAAGAGAGCCCAGAACATCATAGTCAATGCTATTGATGATTCTACCTTTCAGAACCTGGTACACTACAAGACCTCCAAGGAGATGTGAGACACTTTAGTGGTCTATATGGAGGGCATAGAATAGGTCAGAGATGATAGGAAGTCCTACTCAACCAAGAGTATGAGGCTTTCAGGCAGTCCAAGGAAGAGGGCATAACTAGCTGCTATGAAAGATTCTCAGAATAATAAATGAGCTAAGGACCTATGGCCGGGTCTTTAGCAATTATGAACTTAATGACAAGTTCCTAAGGTCTCTAACTAGAGACTAGGACACCAAGATTTATGTCATCAGGGAGGTGGCAAAGCTGGCTGATACTCCACCACCAACTCTGTTTGGGAAGCTACTGTCTTATGAAATGCAGCTGACTGCCAGGAAAGAGGAGGAGACAAGAAGCAGATCCCTGATCAGGTAGAAGGTCGTGGCCTTCAATGCAGAGAGCTAAAAGAGGAGCAAGGAGAGGATTGCCTCTCCTCTAAAAAGGCAAGCTGATTCTGATAGCTCAGAACTAAGCACATCAGACTGCAATATGTCTGAGAGGAATTTACTGCCTTCTCTAATAAATTTCTGAAGCTGGTAAAGATGAAGGGGTGAAGGAGCAGACCTTCCTAGCCTCCTCCTCTCATCACAAGAAGTACCACTATAAAATTGAGAAGAAACCCTCCAAGGAGGACAGGTATGACTCTAAAACTAGTAAACATATTCCTTCTAAAGCTGTGTGTTACTGTTGCGCAAACCATAACATGTTATAGCTGATTCCCCAATCAAGAGAAAGAAAGCTGATGAGAAGAAGGTTCACCAACACAAGAGAAAGAAGGAGAAGTCCCTCATTGGAAAGAAGGAAAAGAGATGGACTGACTCATCTTCATCAGAGTCTGAAGATGATGAAGAAGAAGCCTATATAGGGCTGGTTGTTGTGGAGGTAGAAGAAGCTGAAGACTATCATGCTGCCAGGATAGGGATCAGGGCCCCTCTGTCATAGTCAGACAGTGACTTAGAGAAGGATGAAAGAGATGAAGATAACATCAGCTGCTATGGGCTGATGGCAAGGTCTGTTGAGGAATCCTACTAGGATCAGCCTGGTCTAGTTAAGGTACACCTCTGTCCAGTTCATCATCGGAGTCAGAATACGAGACTGGTCCCAATTCTGAAGCATCTTCATCCAGGGATGAAGGTGACTCTGAATTTGAGGAAGATATCAATCAACTGATTGATAAGTATGGTGAACTTCTGAATGCTTTGATGAAAAACAAGAAGCTGGCCAAAAAGTAGGCTGAGGAGATTATCTCCTTTTAGCATGCTACTTCCCTACAGTCTAAGTCAGCAACCTTGCTGGAATAGAAAATAAGGGAGGTTAGCCAACTGAATAACACCACAGTCATTCAGATTGACACCATTATATACAACGACAGTCTCATTAGAGATATGGAAGAGAAACTCTAGTGGGAGATGAGGATTGTGACTAGATACTCTAAGCCCAATTCTATGTTGCCTATCATTGACTCCTCCTCTCAGAGAAATAAGAGGGGCTTAGGATTCAAGGGAAACACAAGGACTGCCTCTTCCAAAGGAAAGGGAAAAGCTCCAGTTCAACCACCTATTACCTTTGAAAAGGTAGTACTCCCTTCTAACAGGTATAATCAGGACTCTATGTATGGTCACTGGAAGAATGAGAATTCTTCATGGAAGAATACAAGTGTACCTTCCAATAGAAGGAGAAGAGGAATGAAGATGTTGGGTATTGTACCCACACTAAACCAGATTTGATGAAGTCACCCTTGAACTAAGATGAATTAAGTTGTATTTGATGCTTGGTTTGAGTTATGTGTTTACAGGAATCCTATGGAAAGTGTAGACCAGCGTCAGTCTACAATGGGTCACCAAACACAGGACCATACAATGTAATCCCTCATTGTGTGTTCCAAAGTGTTGACTCATGTGTAGCCTCTCTATTGGGATACACTTCATATTAAAGCTCTAGGACTATGTGAAAAGACTTGATGCTGGTCATTCCTTAGAAGAAGAAAAATTCTGTCTAGAAAATTTTCCTAAGTAAAGTACTCGAGTAGTTCTTTTCTTACTCGAGTAAGTTACTGAGTTCATACTCGAGTAATAATACTCCTACTCGAGTAGTTAAGATTTATCCCGAGTAGTTCAATTATGGCTCTCGAGTAGTTAAGATAACTACTCGAGTAGTTTCTTTTCTCCTCTCGGTTTTTCAGAAATTCTCTTCTCAAATTTTTCTAAGTTAAATACTCGAGTAGTCATCTTATATACTCGAGTAGTTCTATCTTCTGTCTAGAGTAGTTGAATTTTGACTCTCGTGTAGTTCTCACTTACTCGAGTAGTCTAAGTCATGTACTCGAGTAGTTCATCTACTACTCGAGTAGTCCAGTGTTTATACTCGTGTAATCCAGGATTCCATTCCAGAAAATTTCTCTAAGTGAATTACTCGAGTAGTCATCTCCATATACTCGAGTAGTTCTATTTGTCTCGAGTAGTTCAACTTCTATACTCGAGTAGTTCTGTTTTCTAGTTCTAGAAATTTTCTAAGTCTATGACTCGAGTAGTCTCTTATATACTCGAGTAGTTCATTCGTATATACTCGAGTAGTATTCTTTTACTCGAGTAATTTACTCCACCTCTCGTGTAAGTACTCAAGTACTCGAGTATATTATTCTTGTTACTCGAGTAGCTGATTTTCTTTTCTTCTTATTTACTCGAGTAGTTGACTCCATGTACTCGAGTAATCATCTCATTCTCTCTCGAGTAGTTTTTCTCATATACTCGAGTAGTTCTTCTCATATACTCGAGTAGTTATCTTCTACCTACTCGAGTAGTGCTGCATGTACTCGAGTAGTCTGTTACATCTCGAGTATTGTACTTTGACTTTTCCGAAAATTCTTTTAAGTCCAAAATAACGGTCTTATTCATAAATGTTGACGCGATTGGTCCACGTGTCACTCATAATGACTCAATTATGTCTAATCTTCTCTCCTCCTATAAAAGGTCTTGTCTAAACCGACAAACCCTAACAATTCTAAATTTTTAGAAGATTATTTTTTAAGAAGTTTTTGTCGTCGCCGTCGCAGATTCCCGACCAGCTAGGGTTTTCATTTTCAGAGGATTCAGATTAAGAAGATTTTACAGATCGAGATTTCCGCTCAACTCTTCATCCTCTATTCGATCGTGTAAAGTCAAGAAGATCCAGATATGATTTTGCCGAGATTTTCTTCACCTATCTGATAAAGCCAAAAAGTCTAGAAGAAGAAGATCCTGGCCGATTACTTGCAGATCTGACAAGATTCATTGTTTGTATTTCTACACATTTTATTTCATTATTGTAGGATAAGTTTTCTCCGAGTGTAGGAGTTTTTTAACTCTGAGATTGTAGGAAGTTTCATCTTCCGAGTGTAGATCCGTTTTATGGATCGAGTTTGTAGGAACGTTGTTCCGAGAGTAGGATTCATTTTCAATCTGAGATAGTGGAGTAGCTGAGTCTAGTGTATTGGTAGATCGGTGAGGGAAAGTGGATGTACCCAAGGTTGGGAAATCACTATAAATATTGCCTCGTTTGTGTTTGATTGGTAGATAGATCTGTGCTTTGGTTTGTAATTTTTTATTCCGCAAAAAGACGCACAATTCACCTATTCAAACCCCTCTAAGTGATTTAGGTAGACAACTATAAACTTTCAATCGGTATCAGAGGGTTGATCGTTAAAATGTTAACACCTTGATCAGATCCTTCAATAGTTGTCTTTTGAGATCTACCAAAAATAGACAAGGCTAATGATTTTGCCAAGCTTCCTTTGTGCCCCAAAAATAATTTTCCTATGTGGAAAGAGAGAATCAAGTTCTTTATGGAAGATGTGGATCCAAAGATCTTCATGATAGTTGAAGAAGGTCCTTGTATTTCCATGACAATCTCCACTATAGATCCAACCCATAAAGTCCCAAAGAAACTCACGGATCTAGATAAGGATGAGATTGCACTTGTCTCATTGGACAAAAAAGCAAAACAATATTATAGCAAGTGCAGTCGATGATTCAATGCTGCAAAACCTGATTCACTGCCAGTCTGCAAAAGAGACGTGGCAGTCACTAGTTACCTTGATGGAAGGTACAAAAGAAGTGAGGGATGATAGAAGATCCCTTCTTAATCAGAAGTATGAAGCTTTCCGACAAGGAAACAAAGATACCATTGCTGACACCTTTGAGAATTTCTTCAAGATAGTGAATGAGCTAAGGGTCTATGGCAGTGTCTTCACTAATGGAGAATTAAACGATAAGTTCTTGAGATCCCTGACTAAGGAATGAGATAACAAGGTCTGTGCTATAAGGGAGTTTGGAAAACTGGCCGAGACAGATCCTCAGAATCTCTTCGGGAAGCTTATGTCATATGAGCTTCAACTCAACACCAGAAATGCTGAAGAAGAGAAGAGCAGGTCTACATTCAAAGAGAAGTTTGTTGCTTTAAAGGCAGACACCTCTAAGAAGACAAAGGTTGCACCTCCTACTCCAGCACAAGAAGTTAGTGAAGAAGAAACATCAGAGCCAACCACCTCAGGCTCTGAACTATCAGAAGGAGAGTTCTCACTACTCTCTCGACAGTTCAAGAAATTTTTGAACAAGAAGAAGCAATGGAAAGACATGGATGCCTCCTATAGAATATCGCGACATGATGGTGATCGTCAGCGTAAAGGCTCAAGCATCCATAACAAGTACAATTCTAAACAGAACAAACATGTTTCGACTGACATTATTTGTTATTGTTGTAATAAGCCAGGATACGTCATCGCTGACTACCCTCACAAGAAGAAGGAGGGTGGTAGAAGAGAGGAAAAGAAGTCCTCGCACAACAAGAAGAGGACAGAGAAAAGCTTGATGGCCAAAAAGGGCAAGACTCTTAGTTACTCTGACTCATCTGAGTCGAGTGAAGAAGAAGAAGCCTATTTTGGGCTCATGGCTCAAACTGATGATGAACAAGAGCCCCAGTTCACTGGGAAGGTAAACTCTCACACTCCTCTCTCTGATTCTGAAGTTTCTGAACATGATTGTGAGGATAGCTCTTCTGACGATGAGTCAGAACTCATGGCCCAATATAAGGAGTTAATTATGGCTTATGACAAATGTCACCGAGTCGTGAAAACTCAGGCTAAAGAGATAAAGTATCTCAAAGCTGAAGAGAGTATCTTGAGAGAGAAAGTCGCAAAGACTGAGTCGCTCGAAGAGAACTTCAATAATGCTATTGAAGAATATAACAAAGCTCTTGAGCACCTCGACCTTAAAGAGAAAATCATCAAAGAGTTGGAAGAACAACTCGCTGCTGAAAAGAAACTTGTTGAAAGTTTCTCGAAGCCTAAGACAATTCTTCCATTCGTTGTTGAATTCTCAGCCAAGGCCAAGGGTGCTGGACTAGGCCATGAAGAAGCTCCTAGTAAGTTTTCTAGGAGAAACAAGGCTCAACGGAAGAATAAGACCGCCAAAAAGGGCTTAGACAAAGAGAAGGGGAAAGCTCCTCAAGATCAGACCGCGTTCAAAAAGGTTATATTTCCTTCAAATGAGTTTGATCTTGAATCATCTTACGGACACTTTGCTAGGCCTACTTATGTAGAGCCAAAGTCCCTTTATCAAGGATGGACTCGCCCCAGAAACTTTGGTGAAAGTGTCTTTAAGGCACCTTATGAAGAAGTGATTCTTTAGAGCTATGACCCTTTCAATCATGGTCATAACTTCAAGAAGGCACCAAAGGCAAAGCCTGTTGTAGAAAAGCCTGTAAAGGAGAAAAAAAACATGTGATTGTAATCATCATGAAGCTTCTTCCTCCAAGAATGCTGCCCCTGCTAGACCATAATTCCAAAAGGTCAAGCAGGAGAACATAAAACAAAGATACATCAGATTTGACTGTTTGTGTTGTGGCAGAATTGGTCACTTTTCCATTGATTGCTGGTTTAATCCCAAAAATACTGCAACCCCACATATTGGCAATATGAGGAAGACCACTCCTAATGCTAATATTCGTAGGGGGAGTGTTCTAACCCGAGACCAAGGACCCAAATATATTTGGGTTCCTAAGGCAAACTGATTGTGATTGCAGGTATGTCCAAAGGCCAACAAAACGCCAATATGGTATTTGGACAGTGGATGCTCTCGACATATGACCGGAACAAGAAGCCTTATTCAGAATTTTACTCCAGTCATGAACAGACCGAAGGTCATCTTTGGAGGTTTAGACCGTGGAATTACTAAAGGCTACGATATGATTACGAATGGTAATGTATCCTTCTCAGATGTGGCTTACGTTGAAGGTTTGGAACATAACCTTATAAGCATAAGCCAACTCTGCGATAAAGGATACATAGTTGAGTTTCACGCTGATAAGTGCTTGATAAAATCTGTTGACAATATGGAAACGATTCTATCCGGCACTCAAAGCAGAAACATTTTTTACTTGAATTTCATTTGTATAGATTCTTCGACACCAATGTGCTTTTTAGCAAAAGATTGTGCGTCTCTTGGTGACCAATGACACAAGAGACTAACACATATTAATTCCAAAACTATTAATAAGTTATTTTCAATGAACTTAGTATGTGATGCCCCAAATGTCAAGTACGTCAAAGATAGACCTTGTCATGCATGTGTAAAAGGCATGCAAACAAGGGCTACCTTTAAAAGCGTTATTGTCAAGGATTCTAATGGATGTCTTCATCTACTGCATATGGACTTGTTTGATCAACTGCAAATTAGAAGTTTGGGAGGTAAGGATTATACGTTAGTAATTGTTGATGATTACTCGCGCTTTACGTGGGCGTTCTTTCTGAAACACAAGTCAGATACTTTCGACATCCTTACTAATTTTGTCATGCAAGTCCAGAATGAATATAATTGCTCCATAGTCAAAATCAGAAGTGACAATGGAATAGAGTTTAAATCTGGGGCCATGACAGAATTTTGTGAAAGCCTGGGTATCTTTCATGAGTTTTTCTCTCCTCGCACTCCTCAACAAAATGGAGTGGCGGAGAGAAGGAATAGAACACTCATATAGGCCTGCAGGACCATGTTGAGTGATACTTCACTTTCGGAATATTTTTGGGCTGAAGCCGTCAACACTGCATGCCACATGCAAAATCGAGCCTTCATAAACAAAAACCACGATAAGACACCTTACGAACTTCTGAAGGGCAGGAAACCAACAGTCTCATATTTTAGAATTTTTGGCTGTAAATACTTCGTGCTCAACAATGACAAGTATCATACTACTAAGTTTAGCGAAAAGAGTTTTGAAGGTATTTTTGTAGGTTATAGTAGCCATAGTAAGGCATACATGATCTTTAATAGAAAAACCCTGGTCGTGGAAGAATCGATACATGTTGTATTTGATGAGACGTGTTTGCTGCAAAGCAACTCTTCTAGTGTTCTTATTGAAGATGCAGGTGCAAAGCTGAAAGAAATTAGCTTGGATGGACCGTCCGAAGATAAAAGTGAAAAGTTCATCAAGATCACCACTCCAGCCCCTATTGGAGAGGCTGATGATCAAGATGAAGAAGTCATCCAAGTTGAAGAAGTCACTCCAGTGATAGAAGACAATCGAGATACAAGGAATCTAGAGCTCAGACACCTGAAGGATCACCTCATAGACCAAATCATAGGAGATCCCCAGGATGGTGTCAAAACTCGAATAGGTACAACTAATGAGAATTTATATTTAAGTTTTCTCTCATAGGTTGAACCAAAGAAGTTTGAGGAAGCAAACTCAGACGCATCGTGGATAATGATGATGAAAGAAGAACTAAACCAATTCAAGCGCTGCAAAGTATGGAAGCTTGTTCCAAGACCCAAAGGTAAGAACATCATTGGGACAAAATGGGTCTACAGGAACAAGATGGAATCGACTTCAACCAGACGTACGCTCTAGTGGCAAGGCTGGAAGCAATAAAGTTATTGCTAGCATATGCTGAAAGGAACTTGAGAAAGGCTGTTGTTGTTCCTTTCAGTCAGAGAGTTGTTGCCAGCACAACTAGTAGAACATCTCAAAAAAGAAGATGCAACATTCATGAGTGTTGATGCCGTGGGAAAGTGGGCCACTATGCCATAGATTGCTAGCATAATCTCAGTGTGACTAGAGCAATAGTTAGTTCACCAGTCAGAAAAGCTACTGGTAGACAAGTCTTTTTTCAAACTAATCAGAACCTATGACCTAATACCTATTGGGGTCCTAAGGTAAACTATATCATGTCTTGCAGGTAAGTCCAAGTGCCCATACCCCTATATCGTACTTGGACAGTGGATGTTCCAGGCACATGATTGGAACAAGGAGCATCTTGATGGAGTACACTCCAGTGAAAGATGGACCTAATGTGACCTTTGGTGGATCAAACAAAGGAGTCACTAGAGGTTATGGTAAGATCACAAATGACATAGTCACTATCACAAAAGTAGGTTATGTGGAATAATTGCAACGCAACCTGATAAGCATAAGCCAACTCTATGATCTTGGCTATGACATAGTATTCCACAAGGTTGAGTGTCATATTAAGAGGTTGAGTGACCAAGAGGTCATCTTGGCAGGCACTAGGAGTGAGAATGTCTAACGATAGTAAAGAACAAGGCCAGACTTGTCGCAAAAGTCTGTCGTCAAGAAGAAGGAATCGACTTCGACCAGACGTACGCTCCATTGGCAAGGCTGGAAGCAATAAAGTTATTCCTAGCATATGCTGCACTCAAAGGCTTCACTGTCTACCAGATGGATGTGAAGTCAGCCTTCCTTAATGGTGACATAAAGGAAGAGGTGTATGTGGAACAACCTCCATGTTTCGTTGATTCTAACTTTCCTGATTATGTTTATTTACTGCATAAAGCGTTATATGGTCTGAAACAAGCTCCTCGAGCTTGGTATAAGACACTGTCTAGTTTTCTACTTGAGAACAAGTTTACAAGGGGAAAGATAGACAAGACATTATTTCTTAGGGAAATTAAAGATAAGATTTTGCTAGTGCAAATCTATGTCGACGACATTATTTTTGGCTCTACGGATGACAACCTCTGCAAGAAGTTTTCAAAACTTATGCAAGGGAAGTTTGAAATGAGCAGTATGAGCGAGCTGAAGTATTTCTTAGGGCTTCAAGTGAAACAGTCTGACGATGGAATTTTCATCTCACAGACCAAGTTCACCAAAGAGCTGACTAAGAAATTCAGAATAGAGAACGCAACCTCGATGAGGACTCCAATGGGTTCAACTATGTCTCTAGACAAGGATGAAAAAGGAAAACCTTTTGATGATACCAAGTACAGAAGCATTATTGGATCCTTGCTCTACCTTACTGCAAGTAGACATGACATAATGTTCTCAACATCTGTTTGTGCTAGATTTCAGGTGAACTCTAAGGAATCTCACTACGCTGCTGCAAAGCAGATTCTGAGATACCTTAAAGGTGCACCAAATCTTGGCTTATGGTACCCAAGAAGTAATGACAGCGAACTAATAGGTTTTTCAGATGCAGATTTTGCAGGGAGCATAGACAACAGGAAAAGCACTTCCGGGACATGTCAATTCTTTGGAAGAAGACTTATCTCCTGGAGTAGCAAGAAGCAAAACTGTGTGGCAATCTCAACGGCTGAGTCAGAGTATATCTCTGCAGGCAGTTGCTGTGCACAATTACTCTAGATAAAGAATTAGTTTGAGGACTATAACATAAACTTTGAAAAGATTCCATTGTTTTGCGACTCTTCCAGCGCAATAACAATAGCCAACAACCCAGTCTCGCACAGCCAGACAAAGCATATAGAGCTAAGGTACCACTTCATCCGGGAGCATGTGGAGCATGGGGACATAGACCTTCAATATGTCCCTACAGATAGGCAAATTGCAGACATTTTCACGAAGCCGCTGGACGAGATTAAGTTCTCGTTCTTCAAAACAGAACTTGGGATGATCAACAAAGAAGACTAGAGAAGCTGTACTTTCAAGAAAGCTCAAGGCTCAAAGATGGAATTGGACAAAAGAGCTGAAGCAACCAAGGTAAAGATTTGTGAAGAAGTTGGACTCTTCAAAGAAGATGCCATTACCAAGCTATCTGTTGAAGTCAGAAAGGGGAAGAAGTTAGTAAAAGAATATCTAGAAATTTTCATAGTTCCTTTGTTTGCTTACACTACTTTATATACTTAGCATTCTTTTTATCATAATTCACCTTAGTATAAATGGTTCTGACTTCTGCAAATATGGGGAGATTGTTGGGTATTGTATCCATACTAACCCAGATTTGATGAAATCACCCTTGAACTAAGATGAATTAAGTTGTATTTGATGCTTGGTTTGAGTTATGTGTTTGTAGGAATCCTATGGGAAGTGTAGACCAGTGTCAGTCTACAATGGGTCACCAAACACAGGACCATTCAATGTAATCCCTCATTGTGTGTTCCAAAGTGTAGACTCATGTGTAGCCTCTCTATTGGGATACACTTCATATTCAAGCTCTAGGACTATGTGAAAAGATTTAATGCTAGTCATCCCTTAGAAGAAGAAAAATTCTGTCTAGAAAATTTTCCTAAGTAAAGTACTCGAGTAGTTCTTTACTTACTCGAGTAAGTTACTGAGTTCATACTCGAGTAATAATACTCCTACTCGAGTAGTTAAGATTTATCCCGAGTAGTTCAATTATGGCTCTCGAGTAGTTAAGACAACTACTCGAGTAGTTTCTTTTCTTCTCTCGGTTTTACAGAAATTCTCTTCTCAAATTTTTCTAACTTAAATACTCGAGTAGTCATCTTATATACTCGAGTAGTTCTATCTTCTGTCTCGAGTATTTGAATTTTGACTCTCGTGTAGTTCTCAATTACTCGAGTAGTCTAAGTCATGTACTCGAGTAGTTCATCTACTACTCGAGTAGTCCAGTGTTTATACTCGTGTAATCCAGGATTCCATTCCAGAAAATTTCTCTAAGTGAATTACTCGAGTAGTCATCTCCATATACTCGAGTAGTTCTATTTGTCTCGAGTAGTTCAACTTCTATAATCGAGTAGTTCTGTTTTCCAGTTCCAGAAATTTTATAAGTCTATGACTCGAGTAGTCTCTTATATACTCGAGTAGTTCATTCTTATATACTCGAGTAGTATTTCTTTTACTCGGGTAATTTACTCCACCTCTCGTGTAAGTACTCAAGTACTCGAATATATTATTCTTGTTACTCGAGTAGCTGAGTTCCTTTTCTTCTTATTTACTCGAGTAGTTGACTCCATATACTCGAGTAATCATCTCATTATCTCTCGAGTAGTTTTTCTCATATACTCGAGTAGTTCTTCTTATATACTCGAGTAGTCATCTTCTACCTACTTGAGTAGTGCTGCATGTACTCGAGTAGTCTGTTACATCTCGAGTATTTTACTTTGACTTTTCCGAAAATTCTTTAAGTCCATAATAACGGTCTTATTCATTAACTTTGACGTGATTGGTCCACGTGTCTCTCATAATGACTCAATTATGTCTAATCTTCTCCTCTCCTATAAAAGGTCTTGTCTAAACCGACAAACCCTAACAATTCTAAATTTTAAGAAGATTATTTTTTAAGAAGTTTTTGCACCCGCTTTCTGTCTCCTCTCTCTCTCTCCAAGAAACGAAAACTGCCGCCGTCACCGTCGCAGATTCCCGACCGACTAGGGTTTTTATTTTCAGAGGATTCAGATTAAGGAGATTTTACATGTTGAGATTTCCGCTCAACTCTTCATCCTCTATTCGATCGTGTAAAGTCAAGAAGATCCAGATCTGATTTTGCCGAGGTTTTCTTCACCTATCTGATAAAGCCGAAAAGTCTAGAAGAAGAAGATCCTGGCCGATTACTTGCAGATCTGACAAGATTCATTGTTTGTATTTCTACACATTTTATTTCATTATTGTAGGAGAAGTTTTCTCCGAGTGTAGGAGTTTTTCAACTCTGAGATTATAGGAAGTTTTATCTTCCGAGTGTAAATCCGTTTTGTGGATCGAGTTTATAGGAACGTTGTTCCGAGGGTATGATTGATTTTCAATCCGAGATATTAGAGTAGCCGAGTCTAGTGTATTTCTAGATCGGTGAGGGAAAGCGGATGTACCCAAGGTTGGGGAGCCACTATAAATCTTGCCTCGTCTGTGTTTGATTGGTAGATAGATCTGTGCTTTGGTTTGTAATTTTTTATTCCGCAAAAAGATGCACAATTCACCTATTCACCCCCTCTAGGTGATTTAGGTAGGCAACTATAAACTTTCAGGAGATGAGTGCCTTCAAGGTAGCCCATGAAAAAATTGAAATGGCCCATCATGGACCATTTGGCTTTGGTGCTCTAGCTCCCACTCTCAAGAATGTGGCTGCAGCTATATTTTCAAGCCATCCAGCAAAGACTCTGACCAAGGGTCAGTCTATCAGCAAGCCTGATTTGACTATTTTGATTCTATCAAAAGCATGTCTTTTGCAAAGAAGACTGCTGCAGATGGCATTCAGTGCAGGCCAAATAAATCTACTAGAAGACTTACCTTCAGCCAGATCCATGCTGAAAGGAACTTGAGAAAGGCTGTTGTTGTTCCTTTTAGTCGGAGAGTTATTGTCAGCACAACTAGCAGAACAGCTCAAAAAAGAAGATGCAACATTCATGAGTGTTGATGCCGTGGGAAAGTGGGCCACTATGCCATAGATTGCTAGCATAATCCCAGTGTGGCTAGAGCAATAGTTAGTCCACCAGTCAGAAAAGCTACTGGTAGACATGTCTTTTTTCAAACTAATCAGAACCTATGACCTAATACCTATTGGGGTCCTAAGGTAAACTATATCATGTCTTGCAGGTAAGTCCAAGTGCCCATACCCCTATATCGTACTTGGATAGTGGATGTTCCAGACACATGATTGGAACAAGGAGCATCTTGATGGAGTACACTCCAGTGAAAGATGGACCTAATGTGACCTTTGGTGGATCAAATAAAGGAGTCACTAGAGGTTATGGTACGATCACAAATGACATAGTCACTATCACAAAAGTAGGTTATGTGGAATAATTGCAACGCAACCTGATAAGCATAAGCCAACTCTATGATCTTGGCTATGACATAGTATTCCACAAGGTTGAGTGTCATATTAAGAGGTTGAGTGACCAAGAGGTCATCTTGGCAGGCACTAGGAGTGAGAATGTCTATTGTTTAAATTTTCTATGCTTAGATATAGACTCTTCTATATGTCTAGTTGCAAATGAGAAAGTATCATACTGTGTCCAATGACACAAGAGACTAGCTCATTTGAACTATAAGACAATTGACAAACTCTTTAGTGAAGAGCTAGTTCGGAATGATCCTAAAATGAAATGCAGTAAAGAAGACATTTGTTATGCATGCCAAAAGGGCAAGCAGACCAAAGCTTCTTTCAAAAGCATTGGGTTCAAAGACTCTGTGAGGTGTTTATACCTCTTGTATATTTACTTGTTTGGTCATATGTCAGTTCATAGTCTAGGTAGGAAAGTCTACACACTTGTGGTTGTTGATGACTTTTCCAGATTTGTTTAGTTTTTTTTTTGAAGAAAAAGTATGAAACCATTGATGTCTTCAAGACATTTGTCAAACAAATTCAAAATGAATTGGACGGTATTGTGGTCAAAATTAGAAGTGATCATGAGACTAAATTTCAGTCTGATATCATGACAAGGTTCTGTGAAGAGCAGGGGATTCACCAAAAATTTTCTTATCCAAGAATACCTAGGTAAAATGGAATTGCTGAGAGGAAGAATAGGATTCTCATAGAGGCTTGAAGGACCTTGTTGAGTGACACATCTCTCCCAAAATATTTCTGGGCTGAGGTAGTGAATACTGCATGTCATGTCATTAACAGAGCCTCTATCACCAAGAACCACAAAAAGACTCTATATGAGATCTTGAATGACAGAAAACTAAATATGGGTTATCTCAAGATCTTTGGTAGCAAGTGTTATGTGCTGAATAATGGGAAGTCCCATGTGACTAAGTTTGCTGCTAAGTCTTATGAAGGGATTTTTGTTGGGCACAACAATCATAGTAAGGCCTATAGGATCTACAACTTGACAAGTCAAGTTATAGAAGAGTCTGTCAAAGTAGTATTTTATGAGTCAAATATGATTAATAGTGAGATTCCAAGCTCCTCTTCTAGTCCAACAAGTACAGAGTTGATGATGGATAAGCTGACTATCAAGGATGCTGCTCCAATAGTTCAAGATGAAGCTGACAAAGTGTGCATTCCAGAGGAAGCATGAGGCACACAGGTTGTTGATGATGATCATCAAAATGAAGACAATGAAGATCAGGAAGCTGGAGCAAGATTGCCTCCACCAGTCAAGCATTTAAGGGATCATCCAAGACACCAGATTATTGGTGATGCTAACTAAGGAGTGGTGACAATAAGTAAAAGTCTGAATACAACTTTGTATTCTAGTTTCTTGTCACAGGTTGAGCCCAAGAGATTTGAAGAGGCCAACATAGATTAGTTCTGGATTATAGCCATGCAAGAGCAACTGAACCAGTTTAAGAGGTGTAAGGTCTGAAAGCTGGTTCCCAGACTACAAGAATATAATGTCATTAGAACCAAGTGGATCTACAAGAACAAACATGATGAAAATGACATTATAGTTAAGAACAAGGCTAGACTGGTGGCTAAAGGATACAAACAAGAAGAAGGTATTGATTTTGATCAAACTTTTACCATAGTAGCCAGATTGGAAGCCATCAGACTATTCTTTGCATATGTTGCATACTAAGGATTCAAGTCTACCTGATGGATGTGAAGTCATCCTTTCTGAATGGTGACTTAAAGAAAGAGGTTTATGTTGAACAGCCTCAAGGTTTTGTTGAACAGCCTCAAGGTTTGGTTGACTCTAACTCACCTGAATCTGTTTATAGACTTAGGAAAGCTTTATATGGGTTGAAGCAAGCCCCTAGAGCATGTTATGAGACATTGTCTAGCTTCCTCATTGAGAATAATTTCTCAAGGGAGGAGATAGACAAGACCCTATTCCTAAGGGAATCTAAGGGCAAGATCATCTAGTCTAGATTTATGTTGATGACATAATCTTTGAATCTACTGATGACAACCTTTGCAGAAAGTTTGCCAAACTTATGCAAGGGAAGTTTGAGATGAGCAGTATGGGTGAGATCAAGTTCTTCTTGGGCCTCCAAGAAAGACAGACTGATGATGGCTTGTCCATATCCTAGTCTAAGTTCACTCGGGAGTTGATTACAAAGATTGGAATGGAGAATGCCTTCACCATGAAAACTCCCATGAGGTCAAGTATGTCTATATATAAAGATGAGGCAGGGAAACCTATTGATGAAACTTTGTGTAGAGGGATAATTGGCTCCCTTTTATACCTTACTACAAGTAAGCCAGACATCATGTATATTACATGTGTTTGTGCTAGGTGTCAGACCCGCCCTAAAGAATCTCACTACATTGCTACTAAGAGGATTTTGAGGTATCTTAAGGGCACACCAGATATTGGCCTATGATACCCTAAAAATAGGGATTTTGAACAAACTGTCTATTTAGATGCAGATTTTGTAGGCTGCAAAGAGGACAGAAAAAACACATCAGACACCTGTTAGTTATTGGGAGGAAGACTAGTATCTTGGAGCAACAAGAAGCAAACAAGTATTGAAAGAAATTGTACCTAATCACCTAGAGGGGGGTGAATAAGTGACTTAATCTTTTTAAACTTTTAGGCAGATTATATCACAGATTTCACAGAACTATAAACAACATACACAACATCAATCACATACACAGAGTACACACAGTTTTATAGTGGTTCCCCAAGGTTTGGGTACATCCACTTTCCCCCTTCGCCTATCTAGTAGTGTACTAGATTCGGCCAAACTCCTCCACTATTCCTCAGATCCTTAGATCTTACACTCAGAACCACAACCAGGTTCCTACAGCTCAGAGTGATCCCACTCCTACAACTCAGGCTCAACAGCCCTACCACTCAGTCTTCACAAAGACCTACACTCAGCCACAAAGCCTACACTCAGAGAAATGAATCTCCTATACTCAGGCACACAGGCCCTACCACTCAGCCTTTATAATTACAGGCTTATAACCCAGATCCCTAAGGATCCTACAAGAAATTAAGAATACAATGTATATACCTACAACTCAGAATAAGAGAGAAGAGTTGACAGGTTTCTTGATGAGTTCTTGAAAGAACTCTGCTGAGATCAACCTCACTTGGATTTCTTCAAAGCTTCTTGAATGTAGAACACAATAGGGTTGAGTCTCTCTGCAGCTGATCTTCAATCATTACAACTTAAGTTTCAGATCTCAATCTGAAACCTTCTTCACAACCTGGTTCCAACAGCTGTCTTCTTGGAAGGAGCTCTCTCTCTCTCTCCAACTACTTAGATCTTCACTTGAATTAAATCTTCAATGAATTACTTGATCACTTTGGTGATTTCCAACCACTGATTATCTGTTGAATGTATAAGCCTTTATATAGACTTTCTTCATGGTGACCGGCTGATCCGGTTTCTAACAGCTTTCTGACATCTCTGACAGTTATAGTAGACCGACTGGAATGACAGCTGTCATGTCATCCAGTCACTTCTTGAAATATCTGTAACTGTCTGAAAGTGTCGAGACAGTCTGTCTTTAAGTGTCGACACTTATAGACCAAGTGTCGACACAGGTAGACTAAGTGTCGACACTAGCCTTCAAGGTGTCGACACAACTCCTTGTGTTGTAGAAATTACTTCTCGACACAGCTTCTTCAATATGTGTCGACACTGATATTGTGTGTCGACACAAATCCTTGTTCTTCAGTACTTAGTTGAATTCTGCTAAGTGTCGACACTACTTCTTTGTGTCGACACATCTTCTTGTGTTGAACTTGTTCAGTGTCGACACATCTTCTTGGTGTCGACACATGCCTTCTGTGTTGATACTTGCCGAGTGTCGACACAGCTCCTTGTGTCGACACATTCTTCTTTTGTTGAGACTTTGGCTGAGTGTCGACACATCTCCTTTGTGTCGACACTTGTACTTAGAATTTTTTGAACTTTGCTGAGTGTCGACACAGCCTCCTAGTGTCGACACTTTCTTCATGTGTTGAGTCTTCTACTGTGTGTCAACACATTCTTTATTATGTCGACACTTGTACTTAAACTCTGTTGAAGTTTTGCTAAGTGTCCACACAGCCTCCAAGTGTCGACACTTTATGATGTCGACAAAGTTCCTCTAGGTGTCGACACTGCTTCTAAGTGTCAACACAGCTTCACTGGACATTTCTTCATTGAGTGTCGACACATCCTGTATGTGTCGACACTTTCCTTCTGGTGTCGACTCTGCATCCCTGGTGTCGACACATTCTTCAAGTGTCGACACTGCTTCTCTAGGTGTCGACACAAGTCTTCTTAAGTGTCGTCACTTTCCTTCTGGGTGTCGACACATGGACTTAGAAACTTTTCAGCTTTTCCTGCAAATACTTAACCTACACAACTAAACTCAAAACATATCAAATACATTTTGATGTATATCATTGAGTAGGGTGAGGCTTCTTCAAATCAGGTACATTTATTCCAATGTACCCAACAATCTCCCCCTATTTGGAGAAGTCATAACCCTTAATCAATGATATACACCATACATAACAAAATTACAGTATGATGTAAAACAGGATTATATAACAGGGTAATTACATAAACATGTATTAAACAAAACATGTATACACACATATCTCAGAACAATAATGTAATAAATTTAACACATATCACATAGTTCTAAGAACTTCAACATATTCATTATCCAAAAGTTTACAGAAAGTTTTAATACAAGTGATTACACATAGTAAACTTTAAGAAAAATTCTATCATATTGCTGCTCAGGCTCCTTGATAACTATGCCCTTCCCAGATTGTATCTTTGCTTGGACTGGGGCTTCAGCATCTTCAGCAGCAGCAGGCTTCTTCCCTTTAAGATCCTTCTTTTTCAAATCTTTAGCCTTGATCTTTTGCCTTTCAAAGTAATGATAAGGCTTAGGAAAGTACTTGCTAGGCTCCTAGGCAGTAGGAGGTAGCTTTCCCATCTTAGTCTTTCTTCTATATTGCACAATTGCCTCTTGCCTGGACTCATGCTTCCTCCACTCCAGTTCAGAATATCACTTGTTTCTATCTTGGATATTATCCTTGATAGCCTTCCATGCAGTTAAGATAATATTCCTGGAAGTGGGGCTCCATTGTTCAAAGTCAGGCCTAAGTTCAGCTTGCTCTCTAAATCTCTTTTTAGACAATTGAGCTTCTTGTTCTTTCTGCAAAGCCTCTTGTTCTTTCAGTATAGCCTCAGGCACTGGCTGAACTACTTTTTCAATGATGACCTTTTGATTTCCCTCAGGAGGGCTATACATTAATTGGATGTCTTGATGTACCATATCAAAATCTGGTGGAGGGTATATTACTTGAGCCACTTCAGCTTTCTCCCCTCCAAGATATGGAGGATTAATCCCAGACTCTGCAACATTATCATCATCATATAATGGAGGATATCCAAGGGGGGCTCTGATGGAATTGGAAATCCATTTTGCATGATCAGATCCTGCTTTGACTAACACCCTCTCCCCCTTTATGACTTCTCTTTCAATGTGATCCCTCAGATCATCTTTCTGAAATCTTATTTGAGCATTCAGATAATTTACTCCATCCTTGTAGAAAGGTTTCAACCTTTGGAGTTTTTCAGTGATTAGCTTCTGAGAATCTTGAATTGCAGAAGTAACAGCAGTGATTCCCTCTTGTAATGCTTTGTCAAATTCTGCCTTAGCTGTAGCATTAGCTGTAGTCTGACCAGTAGCTATATTCTTCATTTCTGTGACTATTGCATTATGTGAAGCAGTGAGATTATCATTCATTCTTAACTGATTCTCCAGAACATAGCCTTGCTTCACTGCAATATCATCCACTTGAGCTTTGATCTTCTCTTGATGAGTTGCTAGATAGACTACTGCATTTCCTCCCTTATGATGGTGCTATTGTTTGTAAAACTTTTTGTATGACTGTCTTCTCCTCTTGAAAACTTGAAATTTTCTCTTCTTGGCCCTTGCAGCCTCTTCATCTTCAAAAGCAGATGTGCTTGCAATATCAACCCTATTCTTAGGGCTTGGAGGTAACTCCTTCTCAGTCCTTTGTAGCCCTTCAGCCTCTTTTGGCACTTTAGTCTCTTTGCTTGCATTGTCGTCTATAATCTCCACTTGCTCCCCCTCAATAATTACCTTCTCCCCCTCAGCAGCAGCACTTTCTTTCTCAAAGTCTGTTTGTAGAAGATCTAGGAATAACACTTCTAGGGTAAATTCCTGTTGAGGATGAAGAGGAGAAACTTTGATCTCATCAACCACTTGATCAGATACCACTTGAAAAGCAACAGATGTGTCCTCCATGACAACATCTGGGGGTTGACTATGAATCTGAGGTTGCTGATTAACATCAGATAATGTGTCAGTCATAACTTCACTCTCAATAAGGAAATCTAATTAGTTGATTTTAGTTATTACCTCAAGAATAGTTTGTGTAGCTCTTTCACTTTCTAGAGGAGTTGTCTCTTCCACAAGTAAAGGCTCCCCCTGGATGGAATCCTGGTGAATTGGGCTAGCCTGTGGTAGCTCCCCCTGCCTTGGTGCATCTTCTTGTCTAACAGGTGACTGGCCAGCATTTCCAGTGTCTTCTTCATCAGGAGTAAAAACAACTTGCTCTTTAGAGCTACTAGAGGATTCTTAAGCCATAGGGGCTGACTTCTTCTTTCTTTTCTGTGGTGTTACCTTCTCAGGAGTTGGCATTTCCTTGGTCAAGACCCTATCCCACCTAGAAAAGATCCTCAAATCCATTCTTCTCATATGGTTAATTTTGGATCCTCAAGCTTGGGTCATTACCTCTGGTATACAACCAACTAGGTATAGACTAAGAATCCTACCCAAATTGGGCTTCTTCAGGCTCTCCTTAATCTTCTCAAACACTACTACAGACCAATCAGTATATAGCTTGAAAATAATCCTTGTCATGAGGCTAAACATATGAGCTGATACTCTGTCATGCCCTCCAGGCTTGCTCAAGATAACCTTGCCAACAATTTCAGACAGAAATTTGCCCTGCATGTTCATTCCCTTCCTATTGAAAACAGATCCTATTTTCATCTTGGAATCCAGTCCACACCATGTTAATGCTTCTTTAGTCTTTGTAGCAGTAACATCTTCTTCTTCCTTAGTCCTAGGTAGTTGAAGTACCTTTGTCAGACTTTTGGGAGAAACTTTCACCTTTGTCCCATGAACTCTAGACTTTATCTTGAGGACCAGATTCATCTACTGTAGCTCCATTCAGGAATTCCAGGACCTCTTTCTTCCATATCTTGGTTGGTTCGGAAACAAGAAATTCTAACCATATCTCTTCTATTAGGGTTATCACGCCTTTGATCTCTGGTTCCCCGTCATCAAACGCATGACGCACGAGTTCGTATCCTTCATTCACATTCTCTTCTAGCTTGTGCGCCATTAGGGTTTGAAGAAATTTGAATCTAGAGAAGAGAGGTGTCGACACACAAGTTTGGTCTCGAAACTTTGGTGAGCGTGTCTACATACAATGGCGAAATCCTATTTATACCTTTCTAGGATCGAAGATGAAAGGGCGCGTCAAAATACTCAAATTGTGTCGACACTGTTAAAAAGTGTCGACACAGACTTATAATATCTCGACAACTATGTGTCGACACAAGTATAGTTGACAGAATATATGTGCCGATATTTATTTATGTGTCGACACCGCTTAGCTCGACACTTAGTCGAGACTTTACCAGACTAATGTTGAGTAAATCCTAAGTGTCGACACCACCTTGGATGTGTCGAAACCTACTTATCATGTGTCGACACTAATTCTCTTAAGTGTCGACACTGACTGTCTAGATGTGTCGACACCTTTTCTCTGAAGTGTTGACACCACTTTTCTGTGTCGACACAGACAAGTCTGTGTGTCGACACCTTTTTACTTAGTCAATTTTTGTAAACTAATCTAAGTTGATCATACCTAATTCAATTTTAAACCTATTGAATTTGGTTTCTTCTAAAAGCTTAGTATACATGTCAGCTAGTTGATTATCTGTATTAACATACTCTAGTGAAATATCTTCTTTTTCCACATGTTCCCTTAGAAAATGGTATTTTATTTCTATGTGCTTAGTCCTACTATGAGAAACAGGATTGTTTGCAATAGATATAACACTAGTAGAATCACAAAATAGTGGTGTTCTACTTACTTGAATACCATAATCTTCAAGCTGATCTTGTATCCATAGAAGTTGAGCACATCAACTTCCTGCAGCCACATATTCTAATTCTGCTGTAGAGATAACCACACTTGTTTTTTTCTTGCTACTCCATGATATCAGTCTTCCACCTAGGAATTGACAGGTTCCAGTTGTACTTTTCCTATCTTCTTTGCAGCCTGCAAAATCTGCATCTGAATAACCTGTCAGTTCAAATTCTCTATTCCTAGGGTACCAAAGGCCTAGATAAGGAGTGCCCTTTAGATATCTCAGAATTCTTTTGACTGCTGTCAAATGAGATTCTTTAGGGCATGCTTGGTACCTAGCACAGACACATGTAGCATACATGATATCTGGTCTACTAGCAGTTAAATAAAATAGGGATCCAACTATCCCTCTATACAAAGTCTCATCTACAGGTTTCCTTGCATCATCTTTGCTAAGAGACATACTTGACCCCATAGGAGTTTTCATGGTACTGGATGATTCCATACCATACTTCCTTATTAATTCTAGAGTGAACTTAGACTGGCATATGGATAAACCATTCTCAGTCTGTCTAACTTGGAGACCCAAGAAGAACTTAAGTTCCCCCATACTGCTCATCTCAAATTGTCCTTGCATAAGTTTTGCAAACTTTCTGCAAAGACTATTTTCTGTAGACCCAAATATGATGTCATCTACATATATTTGGACTAGAATGATCTTGCCTCTGGATTCCCTAAGGAATAAAGTCTTGTCTATTTTCCCCCTTGTGAATTTATTCTCAATGAGGAAACTAGACAGGGTTTCATACCAAGCCCTAGGGGCTTGTTTTAACCCATACAAAGCCTTCCTAAGTCTATAGACATAATTAGGTTGAGTTGAATCAACAAAACCTGATGGATGTTCCACATAGACCTCTTCCTTCAGATTTCCATTCAGAAATCCTGACTTAACATCCATTTGGTATACTTTAAACCCTTGATAGGTTGCATAGGCCAAGAACATCCTTATTGCCTCCAGTCTGGCTACTGGAGCAAAGGTTTGATCAAAGTCAATACCTTCTTCCTGCCTATATCCCTTAGCAACCAGTCTTGCTTTGTTCTTTATAATGACTCCATGTTCATCCATCTTGTTCCTGAAGATCCACTTATTTCCAATTATGTTGTGGTCTTTTGGTTTAGGAATAAGCTCCCGGACTTTGCATCTTTTGAACTGATTCAGCTCCTCTTGCATTGCCTCAATCCAATGAGGGTTTAGGATGACTTATTCAAAATTTTTTGGCTCTACTTGGGATAAAAAACTGGAGTAGAGTACTGAACTTAGATTTCTGCTCCTTGTTTGTACCCCTTGACTTAGATCACCAATAATTTGATTGGCTGGATGATCTTTTAGATGTCTACTAGCTGGAGGCAGCCTGGCTTCAAGTTGAACTCCTTCAGCTTCTTCAACTTGCTGCACTCCTTGGTCTTCTTCTGTATCAGGTGCATCTAGTACTCCCCCTGGACAACAGCCACTATCATCTACATGCTGACTTGCAGTAGATCCTTTGTCAATAGTGAGCTTGTCCATCTTCTTAGTCATACCTGTGGAGCTGCAAATACTTCTAGACAACTCATTGTTAATAAGTCTAGCTTCATCAAATACTACATGTACTAACTCTTCTACAACTTGAGTAGACAAGTTGTAGACCCTATAAGCCATACTATTGTTGTTGTACCCAACAAAGATCCCCTCTTGGGATTTGGCATCAAACTTGGTTAAGTAAGACTTTTCATTGTTAAGTATATAGCATTTACAACCAAAGATCCTGAAATAGGATAAATTTGGTTTTCTGCCTTTCACAATCTCATAGGGGGTCTTATTGTGGCTCTTGGTGATAATAGCCCTATTAATTACATGGCATGCAGTATTTACTACCTTAGCCCAGAAATATTCTGGGAGAGATGTGTCACTTAATAGGGTTCTACCAGCCTCAATCAAGGTTCTATTTTTCCTTTCAGCAATGCCATTTTGCTGAGGTGTTCTTGGTGAAGAAAATTCCTGAAATATCCCAAATTCTTCACATAGTTTTGTCATACTATCAGACTGGAATTCAGTACCATGGTCACTTTTTATTTTGACCACTGGACTGTCTAACTCATTCTGAATTTGTTTGACAAAGCTATAAAAGATATTAGGTGTTTTCGATTTCTGTCTAAGGAAGAACACCCAGGAAAACCTTGAGTAGTCATCTACAACCACAAATGTGTAGACCTTCCTACCTAGGCTGTGAACTGGCATAGGACCAAAGAGATTCATATGCAAGAGGTATAAACACCTCACAGCATCTTTGTTTTCAATGCTATTAAAGGTGGATCTAGTTTTCTTGCCCTTTTGACAAGCTGAGCATATCCCATCTTTAATACACTTAACCTAAGGACCATTCCTCACTAACTCTTTATCATAGAGTTGACCAATTGTCTTGTAGTTGAGATGGGCTAGCCTCTTGTGCCATTTGACACAATGAGAGACTTTCTCATCAGCTACAAGACACACTGGAGAACCATTGTTCTCACACATAATGTCTAGACAATAGACATTTCTCTTCCTATAACCTGTCAAAATGATCTCTTGATCATTTGACCTCCTGATATGACAACCATCTTTGACAAATGAGATGTCATATCCTAAATCACTCAGCTGACTTATACTAATGAGGTTGTGTTTCAAACCCTTAACATAAGCCACTTGAGTAATTGTTATAAGGTTGCTAGAAATGTTACAAAAACCTTTGATGATTCCTTTTTCAGAACCACCAACGGTGACTTTAGGACCATCCTTGATTGGTGTGTAGTCCTTTAGCAATCCCCTAGTTCCAGTCATGTGCCTGGAACATCCACTGTCCAAGTACCATATTGGGGCATGACCACTTGGACTCACCTGCAAAACAGATTAGTTGACCTTAGAACCCAAAGAATTCTTGGGTCCTTGGTGCTGGTTAGTTTGCCTCTTAATAAAACTACCTATAGCTTTTCTAACAGGTAGATTGTTACTCACTTTGGCACTAGAATTATGCCAACAGTCTATGGCAAAGTGGCCAACCTTGCCACAACACCAGCACTCAAATCTGTTGTACCTTTTCTTAGGTACAACCCTGGCTGTTTTATCTACAGCAGGCTTGTTGAGTACTGGGGCTTTGCCCTTACACTTGGACTTTACAGTCCTAGCAGGTTTTGTAAACCCTAATCCAGTTTTACCCTTTTGATGTACAAATTCATCTATCAAAGGTAGAACAGACTTTGGTTTAGAAAACCTTACAAATATGTCTCTCTCCTTCTGAAGACTAATCTGCAGATTTCTGATTTGATCATTCTTGAATGTTATAGTCCCCATCTGAATAACAGTTATGTTCTTCAGCCTGGCTATTTCATTCAGTTTTTGATCAATCAGCTTATCAAAATCTGTTGCAACCACCTTGAGATTAGCAATCTCCTTAGCCTGACTCTTGGTCAAGGATTTACTTTTCTTCAAAGCTTACAACACAACTCTATATTCATCAATCAATTGATGAATATCTCCTTCAGATTAAGATTCACTCTCATCACTTGATGTTGATGAATCTGATTCTGAACTAGCACAAGAAACTGAACTTGAAAAACAATTTTGTACCTGACTAGGTACAGGCTGATCCTGGATTTTATCTCCTTTTGATAAGACCATCAGTCCTTGACACTGATTGTCCTCTTGCTCATATATAGAGTTCATTAATTGGATGAACTCCTCTTCCTCTTCTTCAGCAAACAGTCCAATGTAAGCTTTAGCTTCTGAATCAGTTTCTGAAGAAGACATATCTGACAGGCTTTTATCCTTCTTAGCAACAAAGGACCTTTCCTTCTTGCCCTTGATTTGAGTCTTCTTCTTATCTGTTGACTCTCTCCTCTTCTCTGGACAGTCAGCAACAACATGTCCTTGTTTGTTATAACAATAACAAACTATCCTTGAAGATGAAGTTCTATTTGACTTGGGCTTTCTCCTATCATTCTTTGATGACTTCTGTGAAGTGGATGGCTTAGTCCTCCACTATTTCTTCTTTAGGAATTTCTGAAAATGTCTTGTGAAGGCTGCAAAGTCCTCATCACTCTCACTGTTTTTAGAATTCTTGCTTTCTGACTCATCTGACTCAGTCTCAGCAGCTTTTGGGGGAGGAGATGGAGACTTACTTTTATATTTCTTGGTTGCTTCTGTCTTTAATGCCACAACTCTTTCTGTATGCTCAATTCTGGTAGTCTTCTCCTCTTCTTTCCTTACCATTAGCTGCATTTCATAGGATAACAACTTTCCAAACAATATTGGAGGAGGAATATCTACTAACTTGGTCATTTCCCTTATGACACAAATCTTGGTGTCCCAGTCCTTTGTTAGGGACCTCAAGAACTTATCATTCAGCTCATAATTGCTGAATTCTCTTCCATAGGACATTAACTCATTAATTATCCTATAGAATTTCTTATAACACTCAGTTATGCTATCAGACCTGCCTTGTCTGAAGCTCTCATATTCTTGGTTTAACAAACACTTTCTGTCCTGTCTAACTTCTTCTGAACCCTCCATGTACACTATCAGAATATCCCACATCTCCTTTGATGTTTTACAGTGTATCAAGTTTTGAAATATAGCATCATCTATTGCACTTACAATGATATTCTGAGCCCTCTTGTCCATTGTAGCCAGAATAATCTCATCCTTGGTCATTTCAGAATAATCTTTTGGTGTTCTCTGATTTGCATCTAAGACTGATACTTTCATAGGCACATATGACCCTTCTTTGACTGTGATATAGATTCTAGGGTCAGAGGCTTCCATAAATAGTCTAACCCTTTCTTTCCAGATGCCAAAAATCTCCTTTCTGCATATTGGCAACTTCATGGATCCAAGTTCTTTATGATTCTCTGTTGAACCCATTTTCTTGATTTTCTTGATTCCGCACTTGATTAAACTGAATCTGCCAACAGTATCTACTCAGACAGTTATATCCTTTTTGAGTAACCTTGCTTTGATACCACTTGAAAGAAATTGTACCTAATCACATAGAGGCGGGGGGGGGGGGTGAATAGGTGACTTAATCTTTTTAAACTTTTTGGCAGATTATATCACAGATTTCACAGAACTATAAACAGCATACGCAGCATCAATCACATACATAGAGTACACACAGTTTTATAGTGGTTTCCCAAGGTTTGGGTACATCCACTTTCCCCCTTCGCCTATCTAGTAGTGTACTAGATTCGATCAAACTCCTCCACTATTCCTCAGATCCTCAGATCTTACACTCAGAACCCCAACCAGGTTCCTACAGCTCAGAGTGATCCCACTCCTACAACTCAGGCTCAACAACCTTACCACTCAGTATTCACAAAGACCTACACTCAGAGAAATAAATCTCCTACACTCAGGCACACTGTCCCTACCACTCAGCCTTTATAATTTCAGGCATACAACTCAGATACCTAAGGATCCTACAAGAAATTAAGAATACAATGTATATACCTACAACTCAGAATAAGAGAGAAGAGTTGACAGGTTTTTTGATGAGTTCTTGAAAGAACTCTGCTGAGATCAACCTCACTTGGCTTTCTTCAAAGCTTCTTGAATGTAGAACACAATAAGGTTGAGTCTCTCTGCAGCTGATCTTCAATCACTGCAACTTAAGTTTCAGATCTCAATCTGAAACCTTCTTCACAGCATGGTTCCAACAGCTGTCTTCTTGGAAGGAGCTCTCTCTCTCCAACTACTTAGATCTTCACTTTAATTGAATCTTCAATGAATTACTTGATCACTTTGGTGATTTCCAACCACTGATTATCTGTTGAATGTATAAGCCTTTATATAGACTTTCTTCATGTTGACCGGCTGATCCGGTTTCTAACAGCTTTCTAACATCTCTGATAGTTGTAGTAGACCGGCTGGAATGACAGCTGTCATGTCATCCAGTCACTTCTTGAAATATCTGTAATTGTCTGAAAGTGTCGAGACAGTCTGTCTTTAAGTGGCGACACTTATAGACAAAGTGTCAACACAAGTAGACTAAGTGTCGACACTAGCCTTCAAGGTATCGACACAACTCCTTGTGTTGTAGAAATTACTTCTCGACACAGCTTCTTCAATATGTGTTGATACTGATATTGTGTGTCGACACAACTCCTTGTTCTTCAGTACTTAGTTGAATTCTGTTAAGTGTAGACACTACTCCTTTGTGTCGACACATCTTCTTGTGTTGAACTTGTTCAGTGTCTACACATCTTCTTGGTGTCGACATATGCCTTTTGTGTTGATACTTGCTGAGTGTCGACACAGCTCCTTGTGTCGACACATTCTTCTTTTGTTGAGACTTTGGCTGAGTGTCGACACATCTCCTTTGTGTCGACACTTGTACTTAGAATTTGTTGAACTTTGCTGAGTGACGACACAGCCTCCTAGTGTCGACACTTTCTTCATGTGTTGAGTCTTCTGCTGCGTGTCGACACATTCTTCATTATGTCGACACTTGTACTTAAACTCTGTTGAAGTTTTGCTAAGTGTCGACACAGCCTCCAAGTGTCGACACTTTCTGATGTCGACAAAGTTCCTCTGGGTGTCGACACTGCTTCTAAGTGTCGACACAGCTTCACTGGACATTTCTTCATTGAGTGTCGACACATCTTGTATGTGTCGACACTTTCCTTCTGGTGTCGACTCTGCATCCCTGGTGTCGACACATTCTTCAAGTGTCGACACAGCTTCTCTAGGTGTCGACACAAGTCTTCTTAAGTGTCGACACTTTCCTTCTGGGTGTCGACACATGGACTTAGAAACTTTTCAGCTTTCCCTGCAAATACTTAACCTGCACAACTAAACTCAAAACACATCAAATACATTTTGATGTATATCATTGAGTAGGGTGAGGCTTCTTCAAATCAGGTACATTTATTCCAATGTACCCAACAAGTATTGCAATATCAACTGCAGAGTCAAAATATATAACTATTGGAAGCTGTTGTGCATAGTTGTTGTGGATGCAGCATTTGCACGAGGACTATAACCTCCAAATAAGTAGAAGTCATTTATTTTGTGATTCTACTAGTGCAATCTCTATAGCTAGGAATCATGTCTCACACAGCAGGACTAAACACATAGATATTAAGTATCACTTTATAAGAGAGCATGTGGAATGTGAAGATATCAGTCTTGAGTTTTTCCCTATAGACAAACAAGTGGCTAACATCTTCACCAAGCCACTAGATGAAGCAAAGTTCAACACCTTCAAGTTTGAGTTGGGTATGTTGAACTTGGTATAACTTCAGTTGCTCCTCACTTTATTTTTGGTTACAGGAATTACTACTTCTTGTAGTAATTGGACTAGAGTGATATCAAGACTGGATTGGACTAGAGTGTCTATCAGATAAATTTATTGAAGATGTGTGTGTGTGGGACCGCGTATTTGGCTTCCCCATCGCGTTCCAGGTCTGGGTGTTGACTCCGGTGGCCCCCATTATGGCAGAATATCCCCATGGTCCTGTGGTTGGGGTTAATCCCACACTGCCTGCAGTCTTCTCCCCTTTGTGTTCATGTACCCCGCCACCCTTCTTCTCAATACCTGGGTTTTGAGATGAACTAATGGGTTGGTGGGTTCTAACTTGGTATCAGGGCGGGTTGTCCTGCTGCGGGGGTGTGTTGAGATTATATTATCCAGCAGGACTCATGTGTGTGGGACCGCGTGTTTTTATTCCCCATCGCGTTTCAGGTCTGGGTGTTGACCCCGGTGAGCCCCTTGTGGCGGAATATCCCCGCGGTACTGTGGTTGAGATTAATCCCACACCGCCTGTAGTCTTCTCTTATTTGTGTTCATGTACCACTCCACCCTTCATCTCAATACCTGGGTTTTGAGATGAACTAATGGGTTGGTGGGTTCTAACTCAGTCAAAGTGTTTGCTTTGACAGTGAAGAGAAGTGGCTAAGTCCACAGGCGTTGAGTGAAGCCAGTTCACTCAATGCCATACAACAAAAAGTGTCGAGGAAAGACTGTGCAGTCAAAGCTTAAGAAGAAGGAAGACAAAAAAGTTAGCTTAGGGGTGAAATTCTGTTGTACAACTACCCTTTGCGATAGGTTTCCTTTTGAGAAATCCTTCGAAAAAGCTGACCTTGAAGATGAATCAGTACCCTCAAAAGCTGAGAGAAAGCTAGCTTCAGCGAGCAACGTGAACATATGAAAAGAATGAAGCACTATACGCGAGCCAAAGAGGCACTTTCTCGTGACCGCAGTATAATTCTTCATTCCTGGACCAGCACGACCGACGATAGGGACGACCGGGGGATCGCCAAAAGATCATAGCTCTTGCCCCTGTCACAATGGTCTTCTTGTCAGTGCGTTTTTTTTTCTTTCTTATTGGTTCGCTTCTTTCTCGCTTTGACGAATGAGGCGTGAGAATGAACATAAACGCAGACGTGATCAAATGCTTCCAAATGAGCTTTTGCCATAGGAAAGTATAAAACACAAAAAACACTAGAATTCCGTTTTTCAATAGATTTTCAAAGGGCCACAAAAACCCGGGAAAGTAACAAAAAGCAGAAAAACTAGAACTATGACTTTCTTCCCCGATACGAGAAATAGTGCATATTTAGTCCAAGCAAGATAGTAGGTGAGCATATAAAAATAGGCTCAGGAAGGGAGCATCAGTTTCTTAGTTTAGTTGACTCCATTGAGTTCTCGTTTGATCTCTAATTTGGTTGTCTAAGGCGGTGAAATAAGGACTTTGACGTCTGTTATCCTGTCAAGATTGAAGTCTGTTTGAGATAACTCATGGGTCCAAGTAATTTCCATAGGCAAGCATTTCTACAACCGTCCGGAACTCGAAGATGATTCTCTCGGCATATCCTCCTAATCCACGATTTGGTTCTCTAAAAGAGCCCACAGAGCGGTAAATACCATGATCACTCTATCTCCATTTACAACGAGCAAGGTTGCCACGCGGAATAGAATCTCCTAGGCCCTGGTATCTCACCTCTCGGGCGGGGTCCATATCCTTAACTTAAGGCACAGGCAGAAAACAAACCATTTTGACTCTTTTTCTCAAATATCTACAGAAAGAAGCCACTCTATAAAAAGGAACCAGGCCTAAGGCCTGGCGTATTGGCTTCGTATTTCACCAATACGCCCGCCGGTGAACTACCGATTACTAAATAATCACTAGAACAACGGATGGTGAAAAATAAAGCCTACATCCCACTACGGAAAGGCCTATGAACCTTGAGTCAATAGATATGGTAAAGGTCAACTACACCAAAGTGGAAGGGCCACTATAGAATATCTAATGCGGGTTGTGAAACTACTATTGAAATATGGTAAGATCTCCCTACTTACTTACTTACTTATATTTTTATTTAGGTCACTATCAACGCCCTAATGAAGTGCTAAAGGCTTGCGACTGAAGTAGGGCGTAGTACTGAAGTACCAACAAATTAACTAAGTACAGAAGCGTTGAGTAAAGCAAGTTCACTCAACGCCATGTTAATTCCGTCAAAGCCAAAGAAGAAGGAGACAAAAAATTAACTAAGTACAGAAGCATTGAGTGAGGTCAGCTCACTCAATGCCCAAAGAGGAAAGTGTCGACAGAGCTATAGTCAGTCAAATCTTAATGAAGATAAACAAAAAAATCTGTCTAAGTCCAGATGCGTTGAGTGGAGACAACTCACTCAACGCACTCAACACATCAGTAAGATGGCAGGGTTCAGAGAAGCTAGTACTCACCTCTTTCTCCCTGGAAGATGTGGAAGGCGCGAATGGATTCAAGACCACGGCGCGCGAGATGAAGCTGCATATCAGTCTCATTAATGATGGCTTCAGGGTTGGTGCCATCGACATCTAGCTTAGCATTGGCTTCAAAGGATAGGCGAGCACATTCATTCTCCAACCATTCGATACGCCTCCCCGCGGCCTGCTTATCCTGCGCCAAGGAATGGATGATGCACGCGTGCTTCCGAAACAACTCAGCTGTCTTGCGCTTCATTTCCGCTGGGTTCGAAGGGTCGCCCAGGTAATCTTCAATTCCATCGACAGGAGGAGGCGAGACGGAGAGTCGCTTTGGCTGCTCCTCAACGGGCGAGTTGGCCCGAGAATCTGCGCAAGGAGTGCAGAGACAGGGTGGAAGAGCCACTCGCAGAAGGGTGTGAGAATAGCGAAGAGGATTCAAAAGCACGAGAGAAGGTCTTTTACCATGAAGGCGAGAGGTCCCGGCGACCTGGGAGGGGTCATCCCTCCTCTCGCTGGGAGTAGTTGGAGGAGTAGAAGATGGCTACGAGTCGTACTCCTCGCATTGGATGGCAGAACCATCTCGCAGGCTCTCCGGGTGCTGTGAAACCACGAGAGCTCCCTGAAAACACCAGTCAATAAAAGAGAGCACACGTTGCGGAGATGACTGCGGCAGAAGCAAGTACTCACCTCTTTCTCCCTGAAAGATGTAGGAGGAATGGGGACGGCTTCCGGAACAGTGCGAGACAGATCCACGGCGGTAGGCGACGGACCACCTGCCTTCATCTTTTTTAGGCGAGACGATGGGGGGAGAGAGCGAACTAATGAGGAGGTAAAAGAGGCCACGTTGGCCTTATGCTGCTCTCGCACCAGTGCAAGACGTTCACGGAAGCTCTGGCTGTGCGTCATGACGAAGGATTCAAGCTGGGGAAGAAGGGTGTGCAAAGTAGGACGCTCGGTGTGCGGAGCAGGAATCCTATATTTATAGGCCCCGGTGTGGGCCTCATAAAAGATTCCTCATAAATACGTTTTTTAATGCGCCTTAAATAACGAGCCTCGGTTGGACATTCTTTCTGAGCTTAGAATGATCTCAAAAAGAGCGGGGATTGTGTACAACCTCGGGCTCGCAAGAGGCCCTCAAGGAGCAAATAAGTCGAGACGGGCGAATGGGATCAGGGGGCCCACTCGCAAGAGGCGAGACGATTGTTCCTACAATAAGCAAGGTGCCCCGTTTGGGGGCAAGAAGGCCTCCAGCGGCGAGAAGGCCTCCAGCGGCGAGAAGGCCTCCAGCGGCGAGAAGGCCTCCAGCGGCGAGAAGACCTCATAGCAAAGGATGCCAGCGAGATGGGCAGAGGGGTCCATCTGCCGACAAGTGCTTTTCCACTCGCCAGGATGAGAAGAGACCATTGTTTATATTTCCATGTCAACAGGGGTTTTTACTCTTCTACCCCGGGTATTTTTACCCTCTTACCCTTAGTGGTCTGCATATAGCTCCTCAGAACAGCGGAGTTTGGCTGTTGGCAGACCCAGTCAGGGGTACCCTGATAATTTCAGACCAGTACCATTTGGTTATTGGCAGTTCAGATTCCAAAATCTATAAATAAACCCATAGGGGTTCTTCAGAGGGGGACCTTTTTCACTCCGGGGGAATTATCGGTATTGTCTTCTGTGCCTTCTGAGGAACTCCAAGCCCAGCTTTTGGCTTTGGAGGGGAAGCTCTCAGTGACCTTCCGGGTAAGCGGTGGGACCTCCCTGCTGCGGCTTTGGGCCAGTTTTCTAATCCTTCACGACCAGTCGGAGGTCGGAGCTTGGGCCAAGTAGGTGTCGGCTACGCCCCCTATTTTGCGAACACTTGTCGAAGTCAAATTTTGGCTTCAACAAAGCGGCTAAGTACAAAAGCATTGAGTGATGAAGCTTCACTCAACGCTCTCAACGGCTAAGATGTAGAAAGGTTCAGATTGTTAACTAAGTGTTTTGGCATTGAGTGAAGCTTGTTCACTTAACGCTCTCAACGCCTAAGATGTAGAAAGGTTCAGATTGTTGACTAATTGTTTTGGCTTTGAGTGAAACTTGTTCACTCAACGCTCTTAATGCCTAGAAGTGTAGTTTATCTGACAAAGTATTTTTGCATTGAGTGAATCTTGTTCACTCAACGCACTCAATGCCTGAGTTGGAACTGAGAATTTTGCGAAGTCCACAGATGCCAACGTGTTAACATCTACTTCGTAAATTCGCAATTATAGCTTTGTATATAAATGTTTTCCTAGTGCCGTCAGAGCAATCTATGAAGAAAATATCACTTCGTCGTTGTCTAATAGTTTCAATAATAATACATAAGACAACTTTGGCTGAGATTTAAAGATGATGTAGAGCTTAGATCCAAATATAAGATTGGTATTGGGAGTTCATCTTCAATTAAGCCTGAGAAGTTGTTAGAATTTTCAAAGACTGCAGATATTTGCGGGATATCAAACTCTTTGATTCTTTTCTTATGTTGCTATAGAGCGTAATCTATTTCATGAAGAATCTTGTTCAGAACAGATAAATCACTGATAGAAGTGGAGGAAACATAATCTTTAATCATTGCAGTATAATTGTCATTCCACAATTGTCTAACTTTTGTAGGATTACAATACAGCAAAATTGTAGTAAATAAAGTTCACAGTGCTGATGACATTTGAAATTCTCTAGCCTCGCACATACTGTTATGTAGGTCATTGTCTTGTTCAAGTTGACCATAATGCTCTGTGACTTCGTTAGATGTTGAGTGGATAGTAGTACTAACTATCATCAGATGTTCAAAAGATTTCGGGCCTCGAATATGATTTATAAGCATCTGTAGAAAAAATCTTTAACCTTCAGAAGATGCATAGAGTAAATTCAGCCAATAACGTTTTGACATCGTCTTCGTTTATGCCAAGTTCTGGAAGTCAAATTCCATGTATAATGTTTAGGAAATTCATTGTACAGATAATTGAGCATTTCTTGGTGGGTGTCATAAACCCTGAAAAATTCTATTAACATTGTCCTTGAATTGCGTTCGTTTGCAAGGACATTATTAACTAAGTCAGTACTACGAAACTGAACTTGATGCTTATTAGGCAAATGAATCTGCAGACGAATAACTGAACGATATGTCTGGTACATACCAAATTTGAATATCTTCCAAAATGCTTCTTGTGGGCATATCCATTAGTCATTTACGTATTGAGATACTTTATTATGATTTGGAAGAGGCTAAACATGAAATGCAATGAAATTTGGTCCTTTGTGAATGTATTTATATAAATATTTTATACTTTTAATGCTGCTACAAATCTCCAAGTTGATATGACAATCATATTTTAGCAGAAGTCATGTGTTATAAGGAACAACTCATCGATCATCAACAACAAAATCCTGAGCATGCTACAGCGCAAATGATCGTCCATTATCACGACATTAATAAATTGGTATGAGTCGGCGCCTTGCAAGGTATGCTCCGCAAAGTATTTTGGGCAACCCTTTTTGCAACTACCATGTTTCATGCAAGGGGCATGACAATTTACATGACCGCACGTGCCATGAATCATATATCGCAGAACAACATTGTATAATTCAGGTTTATGTTCAACATGAGGAAGCTCGACTCTAACAATTTTGTCATAATCATCTGAAGTATTCATTTTATCACATGCATTAAAAATAATCAGCATATGAACATGCGACAAGCCTATTTTTGGAACTCAATTACATGAACATGACTAATCGTTTTGCCTAGAACATTGATAGAGAAAATCATATTCTCCAATCTATATTCGATTAAGGCAAATGTACCTATCGAAATATAACATAGGATATAAAAATATCAAGGTCGTATTAAAACTTGGGTCTATCGAGTACTGCTTATTCGAGAAAACAACTATTATTTTACCAATGAAAAATTAAATATAAATTTGTAATTAAAATAAAATGCGGAATAAGAAACGCGCATTGAATGAAATATAAAAGATATTTTATAAACGCCTAATCTGATCTTTGACCGTGGAGATTCCCAACATATGAACGCACCTCTCTTGAGAAATATGCCCAACTGAGATTAAGAATATTGACCGAACTCTCGTTCTAATCGATAACTTAATACTCGCTTTACCGAAGTGAATCCCGCTATAAGATTTGACTCCTATACAAAAGATTTGTCATCCTCTCTCGAGCGTTCCGATCAACTCTTTTTATTTCTAAGAGATCATTTCGTGCACACGATCCTCTCGGCTATTAGAGTACGAAAACACATCAAAATTCATAACCGGCATATGAACTCGACGCATGATAAATCAGAAATATATCGAAGGTGGAAGAACAGTTTTAAAAGAAAAATATTTAATTCATTCAACGATCCCAAAGCTCAAAGGTAATTATTAACTACTTGACCAGAAATAAAAAAATCTGTAAAAGGAAATGAGAGAAAGAGATATTGCTGAAAATTAATATAGATTATCATTTCATAATAAAAAAGAAATACATTAAATAAGAACATTGTTTAACACAAAATAATACAAAATAAAATAAAGTTATAAAAATACAAGAAATGGAAGAGCAAACCTGCCCAAATGAGCAGGGAAAAGAGAGAGCATGAGAGAGAGAAGGTATGCTTCGAAAATGGTCTCTATATATAGGAAAATGGGAGGATGAAAATGGAGGAAGAAGAAGGGTTGGAAGTGGAAACAATCAAGAGGGTGATTAATGCGAGCAAGGGGAGAGGAATGAGTTAATATTTGAATTAAAATGAACGTGGAATGAGGAGAGTTCGGCATAGAGGGAATGAATGGAGAGGGGCTGGGGTGTGGAATTTCATGAGTCAGAATTATATGGTTGCATTTAAATTAATGGTGGCATCAATGGATAATTAAAGATCTGTCAGTATTTAAATTAATGATACTTTAGGATTATGGTAGGCCGCAGAATGCAAAATAAGGAGAGGGGCCCACGTGAACAAGGGGAGCTTATAGGGTCCTTCGGTTTGCATTGGATTTAGGCTCTGTTTGGGGGGACTTATTTTCAGCGGTCAAGCGGTTACGACCGCATGTACCGGACCGTAATTAAGGTCCGGTACATGCGGTCGTAACCGCTTGACCGCTGAAAATATTTCCCCCCAAACACAGCCTTAGGCTCTATTTGTTGGGGCGTTTCGCAATTCCGTTTTGGACAAACGCCGCCGGAAAGAGGGTAAACAAATGAATTTTTGGCGGCGTTTGTTCCGTTTCCACCCGTCCGTCTTGAGAAACGCCCCAAAAAGCTACGTTTGGAGCAGCCACCTCCCCCTCCGATTCGAATCTCCGTTTCCACCCGCCGGATCGACCGGCCACCGCTAAAACAAATGAAGCCTTAATTTGATGGTGGCGGAATTTAAATTAAGGAGTTCACGTGAGTGAGATTTGGAAGTTGAATGCATGCATAAGTGGCAGCGTATGAAGAATATTAAATGGAGGATTGTTCGAATGTGAATAGTTTCTTTGTGGTTGTAGCTAACATTAAATGTGATGATTAAATAGGGGGGTCGACAATGCTGAATGGGGAGATGAATGGAGAGAATTATTAATGAAATTAAGGTGGCAGCCATGCCAAAATGGAAGAGGCATCATGAATATACGTGGATGGTGGGCCAATGGCATATGATGGAAATAGCTTGATCATTTTACACGAGCTGCATTTTACAAAGAAATCAATCACATGGGCCATTCAACTTGGGTGCTAGCCGATGTTAAAATAAAGAATGGGTTGGTCGGGATGGCGGGCATTAACTTGAAGGACGGTGATGACGTGAGTCAACTTGCATGACGGGTTGGCGGCGATATGCAAAGGTGGCAGGAAGACTTTGCTCGCATGGGTTTTAACTGGATGACGGTGCTGGAGTGCATCAACTTGCATGACGGCGATGGTGTTACGGCGAAGCAGACGTTGCTTTAAATGGGTGCGACATGACCTCGCGGAGCTAACGCGACATTAATCTTACAAAATAAAAAAAGTTATATTAGAATAAAAATATAAAAAAAAGCGATTTATATAATAAATTATATAATATATTACTAAATTATATTAAATATTATTGTAAATATTATACTAAATATATATATAAATTCTACTCATCAAACATGTTTGTCGAAAAGATCTTGCTTTAACTTGTCATATTTAGCATGAAATATCCAGACAACTAAATCAGGACGATCTTGTGGGGGTTTGACCTAGATAAAGTGCTTCCGTAATTTCTTGCCAATAAAAGTTGCATGTCATTGTTAAAAATATATTTGGTCTACCATAATGCCGGACAACAGCCATTGCATCTTGATAGCATTGGTACATGTCGCGAGAACTTCCAGTAAAAGAGGGCGGCAATATGACGTGCTGACCGATATTTGCTGCTAGAAAAGAACATTACGCAAGAGTTTGGATTAATCCAAATCATTAAATAAAAAGTCTATGATATGGATTGAAAATGTGCATACCTCCACTATTTTCCACAGCATTGAGACAATCCTGTATGCTGATGTACAATTCAGCTGGAATTTTTTTTTGATTTTTTTGATCCATCACAGTTTCTGAGTTTCAATCTTAATGTAATTGTCAACAACATATTTTTGCAACAAGCGACATCCGGGAAACGGTATTGACAAAGTTGCCTGACGATCCTAAAATATGATAAATATGAAGCCAAATATGGTTTCAAGAGAAATAATAAAATGTGACAAAAGTGAAAAGTTTTTTTGCAAACCTGAAGCACGTATGAGTAATAGTCACAGCAGTTAACATGACGATTATTCAGTCCTTTATATTCAGCTAACCAACTATACGTGCCATGTGGGAGGAGTAATGGATATTGAAGCGGATCATAATAACTAGCAAATTATTGAACAGTAATCAAATCACCTTCAATTGTCTGGACAAATATATTTCATTCATTTGATTCAAGATACTCTTCAGCACCAACAACTATAGCAGCAACTTGCGATGCAGTAGGCAAGGTATATTGTTGTTGAGCAGTTAGCATTTCCTTGATAAGTAATCTACATCTACTAATGAGCTAATCGACGAAATATTGATACAAACGGATTACATATATCTAGAATCCTTCTAATTTTTTCAAGCAACGTGAAGAACCGCCCACCCCCCAACCCCAAACCTTTGCCCGGGTCGGGCTGGAGGGTGTAATACTTGCCCAAGATGTCCACCCAGTGCTCCTTAAAGGTAACAATCCACCTTATCTAAGCACTAGTTGGCCGCTATGCTCGGCTACAATTACAACATTCACAACACATCAGATATTTGCGGAAACATTAACAGGAAAACATTATCAAATATCCATAACATCATATATATTTACATGAATACTCGGGCCATCACTCACTTCTATATATAAGACCGCAAGCTGTACAAGTTCTACAGATAGCTTCTCACTCTCTCTCCCTATCCTACTTGTTGGTACTCACGTCTCGAAACTCTGAAGAAGCCAGTGATGCTTCTGCTCGAGTAGTCCTAACTGTTGGAACATTCTCCTGCGGCAGGGGGTCATTACGGCGCTCCATATCCTGTAAATGGTTATTAAGATAACTGTTAGTCACAGAGATAAGCGGAAACAAATCTCCTCCCCTGATCCATATTCTGGGGACGAGCACACACACACACACAACAATATAAGATAGCTGAAACATGAGAGGGATAACACAACATTTCATATTTTTAAGACATGAGCAACGATAAAGGAGGGCAACATAATATAACTAAAATGGCAGCAATAATAACATCAGTTATAATAAGGGCTCCACTAGCACATCAGCACATCACGTATTCACAACCCGTATCCTATCGCATGCATTCACAGCCGCTCACACATCAAAGACATTCACAATCGCGCACACATTGCAGGCACTCATAGCCGCACAAAACACTCTATGTCGGCTTAGTATGGATCGCTTTTGTTCCAATAGGATAGCGAGCCCTGCGAGGCTCACCGATATGGTCATCGGTGACAGTGGCCAGTCCTGCCACTTCTGGGGGTGGTCGTACTACACAGCCCCAGGCCCCAACGTACAACCCCGTGTACTATTGGATGTGAGCGACATGCGGCGATACAACATTTTGGCCGACTAGCGGAGGAAACCCAATGGTCGGTTAACCGTGGTACCCATCTCCATGTCGCCTTTAGTTGTCAAACTTCCAGCATCGGTACGAACGGTCTGCGGATGTGACTGACCCGCCAGGATTTACCGCAAACAATTTACAAGCAATCAAACCGTCTATTTTGCTATCACGTACCGGGACTGCGGTGGCCTGCCCTACTATGCTTCAATCCTCGGGCAGTAACGCTCAGCTCAACTTTCGACAAGGAGTATGGGATCACTTTATTTGGAGCTAAACCTGGATGAATACCTCAACTCCGATTATCCCCAACTAAGGCTCGACTATAATAGGCGACTGCTTGTCAGAGCAGGACCCGAGCTTAAAACAGTAAATTGTAGAAATGAAAAGTGGTAATTAAAGCTGCTGATAATAAACGCTACATAATTTAAGTGCTGGAATGATATGTGACCAGTACGAAACTAGAGTAGTACTGAATTGAAAGTATTGAATTGAACCTGACCAGTACAAGACTGGAGTTGAATTGAAAGCACTGAATTGAACTTGACCAGTACGAAATTGGAGTTGAATCGAACGTACTGAATTGAAGTTGACCAATACAAGACTGGAGTTGAATTGAGAGTACTGAATTGAACTTGACTGACACGAGACTGGAGTTGAATTGAAGTACTGAATTGAACTTGACCAATATGAGACTGGAGTTGAATCAAATGTACTGAATTAAACTTGACCAGTATGAGACTGGATTTAAATTGAAAGTACTGAATTGAACATGACCAGTGCGAGACTGAGTTGAATTAAAAGTACTGAATTGAACTTGACCAGTACGAGACTGGAGTTGAATTGAAAGTACTGAATTGGACTTGACCACTACAAGACTGGAATAATCATAAATAAAATGGTTAGTATGTCGTTCACTCCAATCAGGAGGCTTTAGTTCCATCTTCATTCTCAGGAGGATTATCAGTTCCTTCTCGGTTTTCAAGATTTCCTTGGCTTACCCCTATTATTAAGATCTGAAAATTTAGTTACCCTTTTATTATCCATCGAGAATAATTAGCAACTTGCGGCTCGTACTCTACTTTCGGAGTCTGCCCAAAATACCCGAGGGTTGAGGCGCTCTGTTGTTTCACAAAATCTCGAAACGCTCGGAGCATGGCCACTTGCCTCGACCACTCTTATTGTAATTTGAATTTACTATTCAACTTATGGATGGTGATCGCGCGCTCCAATTTTCGTTTCCAAGGGAAATGAGTGTAATGAATTCCTAGTGTGACACTAAGCTCTAGAATTTGTGAAAAATTTAATTTCTTATCACTATGACCCCAAATTTTGATACAACTTCTAAAAGAGCCTAAAATGATCCTAGAAAATTTTTCATAATTTTCCCATAAGTTTTGGGCCTTTAATTTGACCAATCAAACTTTATTTAGGCTTTTAAAAATACTAAAACACTTTCAAAATTTCTCAAAAGTTTTGTGGAGGTAGCCTTTATCAAGGGGAACAACTTTCATGTCCAACACCTTTTTCATAAAAGCCTATAAATTTATAAAAAAATACAAAGTTCTGATTGTTGCGGTATGGAGGCCGGGCGACCTGTTGCAGTTCGGAGGCCGGATGGTCTGGCAGTTTGTCTCAGCAACTTGTCTGTCAGCCTGTTGCTGTTTGAAGGTCAGGCGGTCTGACGGTCCAGCAGTCTCCTGTGGGGGCTTGTTCTCTGTGGTGCTTATTCTCTCCTTCTGGTGGATGTCAAACGGTTAGCCTACTCGTCTAACCGTGCGACCTGTTCGGTTTGTTTATTTGTAAAGCCGCATATACTTGTAATTTTTTAGTCCCACATTGTTTATTTGTAATCTCTCTCATCTCCTTCATTCTATAAAAGGGAGGCTATACCTTTGTAATACACACCTCTTTTGGATAATAAAATTTGTTACTCCAAATTTTCGGCCTGTTTGTTTTCTATTCGCACATGTTATCAGAGGACTCGATCTTTTCCTCCTGATTCTGTGAGCTCTCTCTGTCTGCGCGGCTTGTTTCTTCTTCTCGCGACCTGTCTTCGCGACTTGTTTCTTCCACCGGCTATTGCCCTGTTCGAGTGGTTTCTTTCGCTCCTTGTCATTGCCCTTTGTGTGTGTGATCTCTTTGATTCCTCTTTCTTCTCGCCGCGACCTTTTATTAAGTCTCCACGACCTGTTCTTCTTGCCACGACCTGTGCCTAGTCTTCGTGCCCTCCTTTTCTAGCCGCTCCTCTTCCTACGTCGCCGCGACTAGCTCTTAAGTCATCGCGACCTGTTATTCTTTCCGCGACCCGTGCCTAATCACCACGCCCTTCTTTTATAGCCGCGACTAGTTCTTAAGTTATCGCAACCTGTTCTTCTTATCGCGACCTGTGCCTAGTCGTTGCGCCCTCCTTTTCTAGCTGCGACCTGCTCTTTGTCGTCGCGACCTGTACTTCTAGCCGCGACTTGTTCTTCTCGCTGCTCTCTTCTGTGGCACCCTCTGATATCTCTACCACCACCACTCCCGTTGCCGCTCCTCCTCCTACTCCTCCCACTCCTTCGGGCAACCTTGACACAGTTTCCAACTCATTGGTCCCAACTACCCGGATTGGAGTGTCTCCTTCACCTTCCTCCTCCGCTCTCAACGCAAACATCATCATCTCACCGATGACCCTCCTCCGCATGATTCCCCTCTCTTTGACGATTGGGATACCAGTGATGCTCTTGTCTGCTCATGGCTGGCTAATAGCCTCTCTGATGAATGCCTACCCGTTGTCCGTCATGATGAAATCGTCAAGGCTGCTTGGCTTTATCTCACCGCTCTCTACTCCAAGGGGACTCAGACGTCCCGTATCTATACTCTGTATGCAAACCTCTTTGCCCGCCCCTCCATGACTCCTGCTGCTTACCAACAAGTTCCAGCTCTCGGAGCCGAAATTCTCCAAAATCGCCCCTTCTCTGCAGATCTTGCTGAGCAACACAAACACTTCCAGGAACTTCTGGTTGTGTGTTATCTTCTGCGACTTCTTGAGTCGTATGACATGATCCTTCAACAAATCCTTGGCGAGGTGAAGTCTCCCACCCTGAATTCCACTATTACCCCCATTGTCGCTGTTACCTCTCTGCTATAATGTCCGCTGTTATCCTCCCCTCCTCAACCGGACAAATCCGCTCACCATACTCAGTGAAGTGGCTCTAGTGGCCGCCATCTCCCATCCAGCGAATATGGTTCTTCCCACTTTCTCTGCTCTCACTGTGGCAGCACCGAACACACAGTTGATCGTTGTTGGAAGAAGCATCCTCATCTTCGACCATCTGGAGATGCTTCCACTTCCTCTTCGACGATGTCCGCCTCTGTGGCCACGTCTTCAGGTAGTGTCCACATCGCTACTCAAGGTAAATGACTGATAGAATCTGGTGCTACCAATCATATGACCGGCAATCCACAATGTTTTTCTCTCCTAGAATAGCATGATCAGTTGCCCTAGGTACTTATTACGGACGACTCTCCCTCACCGGTCAATGGAACGGGAGTTGTTCAAGTCACTTCGTCTCTTCGCTTGGTGGACACCCTCTATGTGCCCAAGTTTCCTTGCAACTTATTATCTGTTACTTCTCTTTGCAAGCAACTACAATGCTTCGTCACATTCACTTCTACTACTTATTCTTTTCAGGATCCGGGCTCCAAACGGAAGATTGCTACTGGGACTGAGAGCGACAACCTCTACTTCCTCGACAATGTTTCTGCACTATCCTCCTCCTCCACCTCTTCTACTGATCTTCTCCAATGGAACCTTCGCCTTGGTCATGCTCCTCCAAGACTTCTTCGTTAGCTTCTGCCCCACCTTCCTTCGCAGAGTCCTCTCAACTGTGACGCATGTCAGCTTGACAAGCATCACCACTCCTCCTTCCCTCCGAAGCAAGGTCATGGATCTTCCCGACCGTTTGATCTACTGCACTCCAACATATGGGGTCCTGCTCTTACCCTCATCATCGGTCGGGGTTGTTCATATTTTGAAACTTTTATTGATGATTTCTCTCGATGTACATGTGTATCTTTTAAAGGATCGCTCCAAATTATTTTTTGTATGGACATCATTCTATAATATGATTAAGAATCAGTTTGATCAATCTATTAAAATCTTTCGCTCTAACAATGCTAAGGAATATCTTAGTAATGATTTCTCTTCTTTATGTCTACAACATGGTGTTATTCATCAAACTAGTTGTGTCTATAACTCACAGTAAAATAGGATAGCAAAACGTAAACACCGTCACCTCCTCAATGTCGCTCGCACTCTGATGACACAGATGCGGGTTCCTCGTTCCTATGTGGGCTACACCGTCCTCATCTCCTGCAATCTCATTAATCGAATTACTTCCACGATTCTCCATGATCAAAACCCATTCTCCATTCTCTATCCGGGCAAGGATCCGTTTCCTCTCCCTCTGCGTATCTTTGAGTGCACTGCTTTTGTGTACGCTCCTTCTGCCACTCATGACAAATTCGCCCACGTGCCACCAAGTGTGTCTTTTTGGGTTACTCTACTACTTTAAAAGGCTATTGTTGCTTTGACCACATTCTTCGTAAACAATACGTATCCATAGGTGTGACCTTCTTCGAGAATGCGTCCTATTTCTCTTCTGATTCCTCTCCCTCTATAGATATTTCTGCTACTCCTACCATCCCAACCACCACGTCTACTCCCATCGAGCTTTCTCCACCGTCGTCTCCACCGTCTCCTCCTTCTTGCTCTCCCTCTCCACTGCTGCTCTCTCCCTCCTCTCCGCGGCCGTCTCTCTCCTCTCCCGGGCCAGCTCTCTCCGCCATGGATGCTCTAGTCACTTAGGAACACGCCGACCTGGATCTTACCATTGCTCTTCGCAAAGGGGTGCGGATGTGTACCCAACACCCGCTGACTGTTGTTGTTTCATATGATCGTCTCACTCCTTCTCGCAGGGTGTTTGCATTGGCTATCTCTGCGACTGCCACTCCCCACACCTACTAGGAAGCTCTTGTTGTTCCTCATTGGAAGGTCGTCATGGATGAGGAAATTGATACCCTCACTAAACGGGGTACCTGGACCCTTGTTCCTCCCCATTTGGGCACTTATGTGGTTGGCCGTCGTTGGGTCTTTGTTGTAAAGTTCCTTTCGGATGGCAGCGTGGATTGCTACAAGGCCCGCCTGGTTTCCAAAGGCTTCACTCAGACCTATGATGTTGACTACTTTGACACCTTATCTCCCGTTGCTCGTCTCAGCATCATTCAGGACCTTTTCTCTATGGCTGTCAACAGGGATTGGCCCATTTCACAGCTGGATGTTAAGAATGCCTTTCTCTATGGTGATCTTCAGGAAGATGTTTACATGGAGCAACCTTCTGGTTATGTTTCTCAGGGGTTGACACTAGTATGTCAGCTGAAGAAGGCCATCTATGGCTTAAAGCAAAGCCCTCGGGCTTGGTTTGACAAGTATAGGGGCATTGTTGCGGCCATTGATTTTGCTAGAAGTTCAGCCGATCACTCCTTGATCATTTGCAAAAAACCTCCTCAGGTCTGGTGGTGTAACAGCCAAATTTTTCAGCAGGCAAAATTCATTCGACGGAAAGTGTTTGGGTGGTCACGCCATGGAGCACGGGCGTGACAGAGGGCATGTCCCGCTCAGGTTCGGTGTCAGGTCGACGAAATGCTGTGTTCAACGACTTGAGCTCGACGATTTAGCAAAGGCTTCATGGGCTGGAAAATCGTCGAACGGAAATCGTCGAACGCTGGGGAAATCATCGAACGCGCGGAATCGTCGAACGGAGATCGTCGAACGCTGGGCCAATCGTCGAGCGCTGGGCCAATTCGACGATCGCTGTCCGATCGTCGAATAGATATCGTCGAACGCGCTGATCGTCAAACGGAAATCATCGAATGCGCTGTTTGACGATCGCTGGTGAGCTCGACGATCGCTGTTGAGCTCGACGATCGCTGCCTAATCGTCGAACGCAGATCGTCGAGCACAGACCTTTCTCACGGGCATGACTTGGCTGACACGGCCGTGTCCCATGACGGTGACCTGTTTTGGGATAAGGCGGGTTGAGCACTGCTTAGCGACACGGCCTATGACACGGGCGTGTCACAGGGCGTGTCAGACGCGAAATTTGGTTTTCCCGATTTTTCGTAGCCGTCCATTTTTCTCAGCTTGGATCCAAGGGCTGAGCTTCTTTCCTGCTTCCTTAAGGCCGAAAACAGAGAACATACTCTCATTTGTTTTTGACTTCATCTTTCTAAAAGTTTATAGAGAGAAAGGGAAAGGAAGACGGAGAAGAAGAAGAGGGGCTGTTCAGTGGTGGAGCTTGTGAGTGTCAAGCGGTAATCCGAGGCCATTTTTGCGGAGGAAAAACTCTTCCTAGCCAGCTAGGAACTTCATGGCACCAAAGCGGTCGTCAAGGGTAACGACTTTTCTTCCTAGCCACGTGAAGGCTTCCTTTTTGGCATATGTTTGTGATTCCCCCACCAAGAGGTGGCTGATTTTGGGAGTCTTTTGGGAGATTCATGGAATCCCCTTTTATTGGCATATAGATCCGAAAATGGAGTACAGAATAGGCATGATGTGTGAAGCCCATCTGGACAGGTTGGTCTGGATTGGTGATGTTGCATACGAACCGAAGAAGACTCCGTGATAAACGTGTAGTTTAAGGAGTCAACGGGTTATGCCTGTGAAGGGTAGTAGCAGGAAGTACTGGAGTGGTAGTCCAGGAAATATCCGTGTTATGCTTGTGCTTTTGGGTCATACCTGTGAATGAGTAACAGGAAGTACTGTTGTGACCAGGAAAGGCCCATTGTGATGCTTGATGTCGTAGGTGGTACCTGTGAATGAGTAACATGAAGTACTGGTGTGCCCAAGAAAGACCCCTGACATTTGTGATATTGCAGTGTCGTACATGTGAACGAGTAACAGGAAGTACTGGTGTGCCCAGGAAAGACCCGCTGATGTTGTTAGATGAATGGGTGTAATACTTACCCAGGCTTGAATGCCAAGAACAGGATTGGTGAGACCGACCCGCTTCTTTGATTAAGCCGCGAGTACGCCGTACTCGTTGAAGGCAAGGCGATTTGAGCAACGGGGGGTGGAGGATCCGACCTGCGTTATGTCCGTCCGACGTGGACCAGAAGGTGCGGTCTGTTGGAGCGCATAGCGAGAGTCTTAGGCATGCGTGCCATGACACAATGAGGGGCTACGAGCCATCTCGGTGTTTAAGACTAGAACTCCGGCTGCACGTCATGGAGTAAATGCTCAAGAGAGTTGCCATTGGGTTGTGGCCCTGATATGGTGGTGGGAAACTGGTTCGCCGGTACACCAAGAATGTGCCCTGAGAGCACGGATCGTCGGGCCGGATGGCTGACGATTGTGATGGCATGTGTGTCCGTGAGAGCACATTTGTATGAATTATATGAATGCTTGTGAATGTTATGCATGCAGGGAAGAATACCGCTGCCCCGAAAAATGGGTAGGGTTGTTATAATTTGGTCAGCTGAACGCTGACCGTTGCTTCTGTTTGCCACCGTTGGGTGGATTGTCCCTATACAGGTGCTGGAGAGCCAAGCGAGACACATAAAGGTTGATGTCCTTGCTGCTGCTACTGCTGTTAGCCCTCGAAGGATATTTGGACTGAATGTTGTGTTTTCTTTTATTGTGGCCGGCCTGTGCGCCACTGTTTAGGCCACTGTTTGAAAGCCATGTAAGGTCATAAGGCCAACTTTGGTGTTGTTGTAAGACATTCCTATTATATATATATATATATATATACAATGTGGAGTTGTTTTATATGTTGGACATTCAAGTGTGGAGTTCAAGTATTAGTATAGGCTTCCGCTAGAATGCAATGTGTTTAGGTGCGTTGCGCTACTCTGGTATCATCCCGTAACTTTTCCGCCTGTTTTGTGATATATGTTGTGGGGCCCCGGCCGTACCTTCTAGTATATACCATATGAACGGATGGGGTTATTACATTTTTGGTATCAGCTTTCTCGGTCTTTTCCCTCTCGAAGTCGTGGTCGACTTCTTTTGTGGGGTGGCGAGCACGTGTCTGTGTAAACCACGTTTATACGATTGAACTCCTGAATGTCCATGATAGGAATATAAATTTATGTGTTTGTGGAACCTGCGTGTTCCTATTTTGTGTTGTTTGCTTGTGTAAGGCCGCTAATGTGTGTGTATTGTCCACCTTTAGGTGACACTGAGTGGAGTTGGGCAGTCAGAGCCCCAGCATTATGATGAAAGTACGACACCAGCCGTGGTGCCTACACCTCCACCGTCTGCAGAACATGTGCGTCTAGTTGCTGAGGCTTTGTTTGCCATGATCCAAGGACAGCCACTTAGGCAGGAACAACCGGCTGTGAGGCCAGAACAGGTAGCGGTAAGGCCTGAACCTGTAGTGGATGTGGCTCCTCGAGTGGCTGAGAAGCAGTTGATGCGATTTATGAGTTTCCATCCTCCTACATTTTCGGGAGCGGGAAGTCCTACGCAGGCTGAGGATTGGCTATCGCGCGTCAAGCGAGTCGTGACGGCGATTGGATCGGAGGAGCATCAGAAAGTCACCTTAGCTACCTTCCTTCTTGAAGGAGAATCTAGATTGTGGTGGGACGAGATGGAGCTACATCACTTGGCAGGTAGTCCCTTAACACATGTATCCATGGAAGAATTCTCCCGACTCTTCCTAGAGAAGCACCTTCTTGCGGCTCAACGGATAGCCATGGAGAATGAATTCCAACGGCTAACGCAAGGTGATGGCAGTGTTGACGCGTACCTGTATGAGTTTACATGCTTGGGGTGGTATGCGGGTTCTATTTTTGCTGATGAGCAGAGGAAGACAAATAGGTTCTATGAAGGACTGCAGGACGAGCTGAGGTTCCTGGTTTCTAGTTCTGTGAACCAAGGCTTCCAGGCATTGGTCGACACTGCGAGCGCACTGGAAAAAGATATGAAGAGGGTGCAGGGAAAGAGGGCTTTGGCTGTGACGCAACCGGAGTGGAAGGTGCCCCGACCTGGGAAACCATTTTATAATAAGAAATGGTGCAAGAAGTCCAAGACAAGTGGACAAGCTCCTTCATCAGTTACATCGGGAGCAACGTCGGGGGCTACCTCAAGGTCGGATACTCGTACATGCTTCAATTGTGGCCGGGTGGGGCATATAGCTCGAGAGTGTTGGGTGCAGCCAAAGAATGAAAAGAAGGTGGGAGCGTCTCATGCGTAGAAGGGCAAGGCAGTAGTGGACTCCTCTGCCTCGCAGGCGCAGCCACGGGTCTACAATCTTAGCCTGTAGGAGGCCATCAAGCAGAGTGACGTCGTCACAGGTATGAGTTTAGTTTGGCATATTATATTGCTTGTATGCTTTGCTTAGTACCTATGTGTTTGCGGTTTGTGTGTGTGACATGATTGTCACAAGTTTTGTGATGATTCGGGACACGCTGGCGCGAGCACTGTTTGATACGGATGCATCACATTCTTTTCTGTCTAGCGAGTTCATAGAGCGGCTTGGGATACCTAGTCGTGCAAAGACAGATAGCGTCAGAGTGGTGTTGCCGAATGGCTGTTGGATGCTTGCGGATCAAGCTTGCGATGTGTCGGTCCAAATCAAAAGTCGGGATTTCGGTTTGGCTGCATCTGTATTGCCGATATCGGAATTCGACGTGATTTTGGTATGGATTGGCTTGCGGAGCAGCATGCCATGATTGATTGTCAGTCCAAAGAGATCACGTTGGGCCAGAATACCGAACAGGAGACAAAGTTTGCGGGTATGCGAGGAGTGGGTGGGACGTTGATGTCTGCACTCCAAGTAGTCAAGGCTGTTCAGAAGGGTGTGACGCGTTACTTCGCACTGATTCAAGTTGTTGAGCCTAAGGCCACTGTGTGCGAGGTTCCGATTGTGTCGGAATTTACAGATGTGTTTAAGACTAAGGCTACGAGCCATCCCGGTGTTTAAGACTAGAACTCTGGCTGCACGTCATGGAGTAAATGCTCAAGAGAGTTGTCGTTGGGTTGTGGCCCTGATACGGTGGTGGGAAACTGGTTCGCCGGTACACCAAGAATGTGCCCTGAGAGCACGAATCGTCGGGCTGGGTGGCTGACGATTGTGATGGCATGTGTGTGCGTGAGAGCACATTTGTATGAATTATATACATGCTTGTGAATGCTATGCCTGCAGGGAAGAATACCGCTGCCCCGGAAAAGGGGTAGGGTCATTATAATTTGGTCAGCTGAACGCTGACCGTTGCTTCTGTTTGCCAACGTTGGGTGGGTTGTCCCTGTACAGGTGCTGGAGAGCCAAGCGAGATGCATAAAGGTTGATGTCCCTGCTGCTGCTGCTGCTGTTAGCCCTCGAAGTCTATTTGGACTGAATGTTGTGTTTTCTTTTATTATGGTCGGCCTGCGCGCTACTGTTTAGGCCACTGTTTGAAAGCCATGTAAGGCCATAAGGCCAACTTTCGTGTTGTTGTAAGATATTCCTATTATATATATACAATGTGGAGTTGTTTTATATGTTGGTCATTCAAGTGTGGAGTTCAGGTATTAGTATAGACTTCCGCTAGAATGCAATGTGTTTAGGTGTGCTGCGCTACTCTTGTATCATCCCGTAACTTTTCCGCCTGTTTTGTGATATATGTTGTGGGGCCCCGGCTGGACCTTCTAGTATATACCATATGAATGGCTGGGGTTGTTACATGTTGTTTTTGCGGTATATGTGGATGACATTCTTCTTACCCGCGATGACCAAGCTGTGGTAGCTTTGATAAAGAAACACCTCCATCAACACCTGGTCACAAAGGATATGTGCCCCCCAAAATACTTTCTGGGGATTGAAATCTCTAGGAAGCCCTATTCCATGGTCCTTTTCCCAACGAAAGTATGTTCTTGATCTACTAAAAGAGGCAGGGTTGACTGGTGCTAAACCTGCCTGATGTCTCATGGCTGCTGAAGAAGACAAAACTTGGACAGATGACTCGCCTCTTCTATCCGATCTTACGAGGTACCGACGTCTGGTTGGCAAACTCATTTATCTCACGGTAACCAGACTTGACATCTCCTATGATATGGGCAAGGTGAGCCAATTCATGCAAGCCCTTAGGGAGTGTCATCTACAATCTGCCCTAACGATATTGGAGTATGTTAACGCAACGCTAGGGAAAGGACTTCTTTTTCAAAAGAATGTTCACTTGAGGGTTGAAGCGTACTCAGATTCGAGCTATGCTGATGACAAAGGTGACCACAAGTCAACATCAGGTTTTTGCACATTTGTTGGAGGAAACCTTGTGAGTTGGAAGAGAAAGAAACAGTCAGTGGTCTCCAGGTCCAGTGCAGAAGCAGAATATCGTAGTATGACATAGACTATATGTGAGTTGAAGTGGTTACGAGCTCTCATGCTTTACTTATGAGAGGTCTACAACTATCCTCTTCCTATGTTCTGTGACAACAAGTCCTCGATAGACATATCCAAAAATCTGGTCTTTCATGAGAGAACAAAATACATAGAAGTCGACTGTCATTTTATTCGGGAAGAGATCTTGAAGAAACAGATTTGTACTCCGTTCGTCACTTCTAATAACGAGTTGGCAGATATCTTCACCAAGCCGGTGTCCGCTTCCTTTTTCCACCTTTGCGACAAGCTGGGCATGATTGATATCTATGCTCCAGCTTGAGGGGAAGTGTTGCGGTATGGAGGCCGGGCGACCTGTTGTAGTTCGGAGGCCAGGCGGTCTGGCGGTTTGTCTCAGCAGCTTGTCTCTGGAGACTTTGAGACCGGCGGTCTAGCGGTCTCCTGTAGCGGCTTGTTCTCTATGGCGCTTATTCTCACCTTCTGGTGGATGTTGAGCGGTTAGCCTACTCGTTTAACCGTGTGACCTGTTCGGTTTGTTTATTTGTAAAGCCGCATATACTTGTAATTTTTTAGTCCCACATTGCTAATTTGTAATCTCTCACATTTCCTCCATTCTATAATATGGAGGTTATACCTTTATAATACACACCTTTTTTGGATAATAAAATTGGTTACTCCAAATTTTTGGCCTGTTTGTTTTCTGTTCACACACTGATTAAAAATTGATCTGCATATAGCAGATCAACACCCATCCTTGGGTTAGGAATGCGCTATACCGGGAAAAATGCCAACCTCTCCCCACATCAGATTAACCTCGGATCTGTTGTGGGGGCATAGAAGATGAGGCGGGGTGCAAGAATTTAAGTAATCTCTATCGTCCATCTAATGATAGAGATTGGACGCCGGCGATTCATCCCGCTGATGAAGAAGGCAATGGCCCTCTACCACCGCCGGATAGTCGCTGCTGGATGCCGGCGCCGCCCCAGGCTGGTTTGTCGGGGGCCGACAAGTCTTTGGGCGGTGGCTTGGTGGCCTGCCGCCACCGGCCACCGCCTGAAATGATCATCCCGAGAGTAGGGTGGCGGTGGCTCTGCTCCCAGCACCACCGCGCCACCCTACCACTCCAGCGATGAATCCAACCACGAAACCACCCCTCGGCCGGTGAGCTAGGGGCAGGGCTCCTCTCCGGTGGTGACCCGGTGACCAACCGCCGTCGGCCACTGCTAGAGCTAAAACTGAAAGATATGGTACCTAAACACCTAGAGGGGGGGTGAATAGGTGACCTAATCCTTTTCTAACTTTGTTGGCAGCCAAACAATTATATCACAGATTTCTAAGTAGTCTATTACAGCAATCAGCAATAATCAAACATACACAGCACAGCACACAGTGATTTATAGTGGTTCCCCAATCTTTGGGTACATCCACTTTCCCCCTTCGCCTATCTAGCAGTGTACTAGATTCGGCCAAACTTCTCCACTGTCTTAGAACCCAAATAGGTTCCTACACCTCAGGCCCAAAGCCTTACACCTCAGCTTTCACCAAAGCCTACACTCAGCCACAAAGGCCTACACTCAGCCACCCAGGCCTACACTCAGCCAATCAAGGCCTACACTCAGAGTTCTTCAACTCCTACACTCAGGCTATCAAGCCCTACCCTCAGCCTTTATAAATTTAGGCTTACAATGCACTCAGATCCAAAGATCCTACAAGTTAAAATAGTATTACAACAAATAACTCAACAACTTAGAAAATAAGAGAGGAGTTGAGAGTTTCTTGCTGAGTTCTTGGAAGAACTCAGATAGATCCAAACTGACTTAGCTTCCTTCAAAGCTTCTTGAGTAGAACTGAATAAGTCTGAATCCTCTGCAGTTGTTCCTTGACCTCTGCTTCTTAAGATCCAGATGCTTCTGAATCCTTCTTCTCAGCCTAGTTCCAAAGACTGAATTCTTGATTGGAGCTCTCTCTCTCCAACTTCTTAGATCTGCCGTTGGACAGCAAGATCTTCTTGATTTGTATCACTTGGATAACTTGATCAGTAACCACTTGAACAAATCTCTTAGATTAATCTGAACTCAATCAGAACTTAATCTTCTTCTGTTAATTCTTAACAATATAAACTTAACAACATTTTCTGTAAACAGCCTGTGCCTATTTATAGGCCTTCTTCATGGTAACCGGCTGGTCCGGTTCATAACTGACTTCTGACATCTCTGACAAGTGCTGTAGACTGGCTGGAACGGCAGCTGTCATGTCATCCAGTCAATTCTTGAAATTCTCTAACTGTCAGATAATGTCGAGACTTTCTGTTCTTAAGTGTCGACACTTATAGACCAAGTGTCGACACATGCTGTGTAAGTGTCGACACAAGTCTACAAGGTGTCGACACAACTCATTGTATGTCTCGACACAGATTCTTATTCAGGTGTCGACACTTGGAATTGAGTGTCGACACAAGTACTTGATCTTCTGTAACTTGTTAAATTCTTCTAAGTGTCGACACATCTCCTTTGTGTCGACACATCTTCATGTGTTGAAACTGTCAAGTGTTGACACTGATTCTTGGTGTCGACACAAGTCTTCAATATAGATTCTTCAGCTGAGTGTCGACACATTCCCTTAGTGTCGACACTTGTACTTAGAATATTTTTGTAGATATTTCTGTTCTTTGCTAAGTGTCGACACATTGTGCTGAGTGTCGACACATACTTCAAGTGTTGACTCTTCTAGTTAAGTGTCGACACATTGTGCTGGGTGTCGACACTTGCACTTAGTTTCTGCAGAATTTTGCTGAGTGTCGACACAACTCTAAGTGTCGACACTTTCTGGTGTAGACACAGCTCTTCTAGGTGTCGACACTTCTGCTAAGTGTCGACACTGCTTCTCTGCATTCTTCTTCACTGAGTGTCGACACAGCTCCTTGTGTCGACACTTTCTGTCTGGTGTCGACTCTTCATCCCAGGTGTCGACACAATGACTCCAAGTGTCGACACTGCTTGTCTGGGTATCGACACAAGCTTTCTCAAGTGTCGACACTTTCCCTCTGGGTGTCGACACATGGACTTAGAAAGTTTTAGCTTCAGTCCAGTGAATACCTAACCTGCACAAGTAACTCAAACATACATCAAATACATTATGATGTATATCATTGAGTTGGGTGGGGCTTCTTCAAATCAGGTACATTTGACCAATGTACCCAACAAAAACAAAAAAATAGACACATTTCAGAACAATTATACTATATTAATCATAAATTGTTCTAACATTTTTCTAATACATCTTTAATGATCTACAAAAATGTTTCTCATACAAAGGATTACAACAATCTTCAAATTAATTCCTAATCTATTTCTGATCAGGTTCTTTGATAACAATTCCTTTGCCAGCTAGGACTTTAGCTTTGACAGCAGCAGCAGCAGGCTCAGCATCAGCAGGCTTCTTACCTTTTGAGTCTTTCTTCTTTTGTTCTTCAGCCTTGATTTTCTGTCTCTCAAAATAATTATAGGGCTTAGGAAAGTACTTGCTAGGCTCCACAGCTGTAGGAGCTAGCTTTCCCATCTTAGCCTTCCTTCTGTGCTGAACAATGGCTTCTTGCCTGATCTCATGCTTCCTCCATTCTGCTTCAGAGAACCACTTGTTTCTATCAGTAGTGTTGTCTTTAGCAGCTTTCCAGGCAGTTAGAATGATATTTCTAGAGGTAGGGCTCCATTGTTCAAAGTCTGGCTTTAGTTCAGCTTGTTCCCTAAACCTCTTCTTTGACAACCTTGCCTCTTCTTCTTTGTCTAAGGCCTCTTGCATAGCTACTGTTATAGGTTGAACAACCTTTTCTAAATGGACATTGTCCTTGCCCTCAGATGGGCTATACATTGTGCTCACCTCTGCTTGAATCATTTCAAAATTTGGAGGTGGATAAATGATTTGAGCTACCTCTTGTGGCTCACCTCCAAAATATGCAGGGTTCAGTCCAGATTCAGCAACTTCATTGTCATCACACAGGGGAGGATATCCAAGTGTAGCCCTGATTGAATTTGATATCCATTTTGCATGCTCAGAACTTGCCTTGACTAACACTCTCTCCCCCTTTATGACTTCTTGAGCCACATGATCTCTTATATCATCCTTCTGGAATCGGATTTGACCATCCAAGTACCTGATCCCCTCTTTAAAGAATGGTTTTAGCTTGGTAAGTTGTTCAGAGATGGCCTTCTGGGAATCTTGTATGGCTGTCTTGACAGCAGTAATCTCAGCTTGAAAGATTTTATCAAAATCAGCCTTTGCAGCATCAGCAGAGGTTGAAGGTTCAGCAGACTTATTCTTCATTTCAGTGACTATAGCATTGTGGGATGCAGTCATATTATCATTCATCCTTAATTGATTTTCCAGCACATAGCCTTGTTTCAGTGCTATATCATCTACTTGAGCCTTGATCTTCTCCTGGTGAGTTGCCAAATAGACCACTGCATTACCACCCTTTGAAAAACATTCAGTCATCTCCTTTTTATTAAGGTTCATCTCAAACCTTATTGACTTGATTTCCTGTGCCAGATCAAATTGTAGGGTCTTGTACCCTTCATCAACATAAGTCTCTATAGCCTTCCTTTGCTCATCCAGCTTGATTTGCATGGCTACCAATAAGGCACTGTAATCAGGTGATGGAGCATGTGTGACTAAGGATTGTTGAGCAACAGTTTGTAGAGCCTTCTTGTAGCTCTGACTTCTTCTTTTGAATAAAAACAATTTCTTCTTCTTGGCCCTTGCACTCTCCTCATCCTCAGAGGCAGAAGTGCTGGCAATATCAACCCTGTCCTTAGGGCTTTCAGGCCTTTCTGTCTGCCCAGCAGGTGCTTGCTCAGTTTCTGGCCTTTCAGATTCTTCCAGAATTGTCATGTGCTCCCCCTCAGCAGCAGCACCCTTCTCTTCAGCAGCAGTAACCTTATCCATGTTTAAGTCTTCTTGATCTAGATTAAGAAACAGATCTTCCATGGTGAATTCAACTGGTGACTGTGCAGGAGAAGTATTGGGTTCATCAACTACTTTATCAGGAATCACTTCTAGTATAACTGATGTGTCTTGAAGAACAACATCTGGTTCTTGGCTAGGCAGCTGAGTGTGCTGATGGACATCAGACAAATTAGAATCTACTACAGAAAAATCGAAAGTATTAAGGTCAACAAGTACCTCTTGGATGAGGATGGTGGCTTGCTCACTCTCCAGGGTAGAGGGTTGTTCTACAACTGAAGGCTCCCCCTGAATCTCAGCCACATCTTGAGCAGCAGAGGTCTTGACTACTGTCTCCTCCTCTTGATCATCAGGTGAGAACACCACCTGTTCTTCACTCTCAGAACTGCTTGAGGACTCTTGTGCCACAACAGCAGTTTTCCTTTTCTTCCTGGGAGGAGAATCTTTCTTAGTAACTTGCTTCTCAGGGGTAGGTATATCCTTTGACAGCACCCTTTCCCATCTAGAGAATATCCTTGAATCCATCTTTCTCATGTGGTTGATTTTGCTACCTGCAGCAGTGCTCATTACCTCTGGTATTGTACCAGCTAGGTAGAGACTAAGTATTCTGCCCAGATTGGGCTTCTTCAGACTTTCCTTTATCTTCTCATAGATAACCATTGACCAATCTGTTTTTAGGTTGAAGATAATTCTGGTTATGACATTGAACATGGAGGCTGACACCCTGTCATGCCCTCCAGTCTTACTGAGAATGACCTTGCCTACTATCTCTGACAGAAATTTTCCTTGACTGTTCATGCTTTTTCTGTTAAAGACAGAACCTATCTTCATTTTAGAATCAAGACCACACCAGACCAAAGCTTCCCTGGTCTTGGATGTAGAAACTTCTTCTTCTTCTTGAATCTTAGGTAGCTGAAGTACCTTTCTCAGACTTTTGGGTGATACCTTGACCTTGGTTCCATGCACTCTGGATTTGATTCTGTATCCAGAGTCATCCACAGTTGCTTCAGTAAGGAATTCAAGCACTTCCTTTTTCCATATCTTGGTTGGTTCTGAAACCAAGTATTCTAGACCTGAATCGCTGACTAGGGTAACCACTGACTTGATATCTTGATCGCCATCGTCGAATGCGCCGCGCACTAGTTCGTAGCCTTCGTTGACGTTTTCCTCGAGCTTGGGAGCCATTAGGGTTTGAGAATTTGTCTTTAGAAAAGAGAAATGTCGACACAGCAGTTTTGGTCTCGAAACTCTGAAAGCGTGTCGACAAACACAGACAGAACCCTTTTTATACCGTTCTGATTTGAAGACGAACAGGCGGGATATCTAACTTAACATGTGTCGACACTGGCAATAAGTGTCGACACTGACTTATAATGTCTCGACACATATGTGTCGACACAAGTTTAGTCAACATATATTATGTGTCGACACATGTTTATGTGTCGACACCACACTACTCGACGAATAGTCGAGACTTTACTTAGAAAATTCTGAGTAAAACTTAAGTGTCGACACCACATTGGATGTGTCGACACCTACTCGACATGTGTCGACACTAACATTCTGAAGTGTCGACACCAACATCCTAGATGTGTCGACACCTTTTTCCTGAAGTGTCGACACTTTTATTCTGTGTCGACATAGACTTGTCTATGTGTCGACACCTTTTTACTTAGCCAATTTTCTATTCTGTAAACTTAGTCTAAGTTTATCATACCTAGTTCAATTTTGAATCTATTGAACTTAGCTTCTTCTAAGGGCTTAGTAAACATGTCAGCTATCTGATTATCAGTTTTAACATATTCAAGTGCAATATCATTTCTTTCTACATGCTCCCTAAGAAAGTGATATTTAATCTCAATATGTTTTGTTCTACTATGAGATGCAGGGTTGTTAGCTATTGAAATAGCACTTGTAGAATCACAGTAAAGTGGAGTTCTACTTACCTGAAATCCATAGTCCTCTAGCTGATGTTGAATCCACAGAAGTTGAGCACAGCAACTTCCTGCAGCTACATATTCTGACTCAGCTGTGGAGATAGCCACACTAGTCTGCTTTTTGCTGCTCCATGAAATTATTCTTCCACCTAGGAATTGACAGGTTCCAGTTGTGCTCTTTCTATCCTCTTTGCATCCTGCAAAGTCTGCATCTGTATAACCTGTTAGATCAAAATCTCCATTCCTAGGGTACCAGAGGCCTAGATAGGGAGTGCCCTTTAGATATCTCAAGATTCTCTTGACTGCAGTCAAGTGAGACTCTTTAGGGCAGGCTTGATACCTGGCACAAACACATGTAGCATACATAATGTCAGGTCTACTAGCAGTCAAGTATAGTAGGGAGCCAACTATCCCTCTATACAAGGTTTCATCTACAGGTTTCCCTGCATCATCCTTGCTAAGAGACATACTTGACCCCATAGGAGTCTTTATGGTGCTAGATGAATCCATACCATATTTCCTTATGAGTTCTAGGGTGAACTTGGACTGACATATGGACAAGCCACTTTCAGTCTGTTTAACTTGGAGACCCAAGAAAAACTTTAGCTCTCCCATACTACTCATCTCAAATTGACTTTGCATAAGCTTTGTAAACTTTTTGCAAAGGCTACTTTCAGTAGACCCAAATATAATGTCATCTACATATATTTGGACAAGTATGACTTTGCCTCTAGATTCCCTAAGGAATAGAGTCTTATCTATTTTCCCCCTTGAGAACTTGTTCTCAATGAGGAAACTAGATAGGGTTTCATACCAAGCTCTAGGGGATTGCTTTAACCCATATAATGCTTTCCTAAGTCTATAGACATGATGAGGTAAAGTTGGATCAACAAAACCTGATGGCTGCTCCACATAGACTTCTTCTTTCAAATTACCATTTAGGAATGCTGACTTGACATCCATTTGGTATACCTTGAATTCTTGATAGGTTGCATAGGCCAAGAACATCCTTATGGCTTCCAGTCTGGCTACTAGAGCAAAGGTTTGATCAAAGTCAGTACCTTCTTCTTGCATATATCCTTTAGCAACCAGTCTAGCTTTATTCTTAATGATGACCCCTTGTTCATCTAACTTATTCCTGTAGATCCACTTTGTTCCTATAACATTGTGGTCTTTAGGTTTAGGAACCAGTTCCCAAACCTTGCACCTTTTGAACTGATTAAGTTCTTCTTGCATAGCTTCAGTCCACTGTGGATCTTGTATAGCTTCTTCAAATTTCTTAGGTTCTACTTGAGACAGAAAACTAGAATATACTGCAGCATTCTGATTTCTGCTCCTTGTCTGAACTCCTTGTCTTGGATCTCCAATAATCAGCTCTACTGGATGATCTCTTAGATGCCTGTTGGCTTGTGGCATCCTAACTTCAGGTTGAACTTCTTCAGCATCTGCATCATGCTGTACTTCTTGTATTTCTTCAGCTATTGGTACATGTAGTTCTTCCCCTGGACAACTGCTATTGCCCTCTACTTGCTGTCTTGCAGCAGGCATCTCTTCTATAGTAAGCTTGTCCAATCTCTTTGTCAAACCTGTGGGGCTGCATACATTGCTAGACAACTCATTGTTAATAAGATTTGTCTCATCAAAAACTACATGCACAGTCTCCTCTACAACTTGTGTAGTCAAGTTGTATACTCTATAAGCCTTACTATTGTTGCTGTACCCAACAAAAATTCCCTCTTGGGACTTGGCAGCAAACTTTGTTAAGTAAGACTTCCCATTGTTAAGTATGAAGCATTTACAACCAAAGATCCTAAAATAGGATAGGTTTGGTTTCCTGCCTTTCACAACTTCATAGGGGGTCTTGTTTAGCCTTTTAGTGATGGTAGCCCTATTTATAACATGGCATGCAGTGTTAACTGCTTCAGCCCAGAAATACTCTGGCAGTGATGTATCACTTAGTAGGGTCCTACCAGCCTCTATCAAGGTCCTATTTTTCCTCTCAGCAATGCCATTTTGCTGAGGTGTTCTAGGTGAAGAGAATTCTTGAAATATCCCAAAGTCTTCACACAGTTTTGTCATGCTTTCAGACTGAAACTCAGTACCATGGTCACTTCTAATTTTGACCACTGTACAGTTCAATTCATTCTAAATTTGCTTAACAAAGCTATAGAAGACACTAGGTGTTTCAGATTTCTGCCTTAAGAAGAACACCCAGGAAAACCTTGAGTAGTCATCAACAACTACAAAGGTATAGACCTTCCTACCTAAGCTGTGAACTGACATTGGACCAAATAGATCCATATGCAAGAGGTATAAACACCTCACAGCATCTTTGTTCTCTATGCTTCTAAAGGTGGATTTGGTCTGCTTGCCCTTTTGACAAGCTGAGCAAATGCCATCTTTAACACACTTAACTTGAGGACCATTCCTCACTAACTCTTTGCTAAAGAGTTTGCTAATAGTATTGTAGTTAAGATGGGCAAGCCTCTTGTGCCACTTGACACAATGAGAGACTGTCTCATCAGCTACAAGACAAATAGGAGAACCATTGTTCTCAATCATAATGTCTAGACAGTAGACATTCCTCTTTCTATATCCTGTCAAAATGATCTCTTGATCACTTGACCTCTTGATATGACAACCATTTTTAGCAAATGAGATGTCATACCCTACATCACTTAACTGACTTATACTTATAAGGTTGTGTTTCAACCCTTTAATATAAGCTACTTGAGTAATGGTAACTAGGTTTGAAGAAATGTTACCAAACCCTTTGATGATTCCTTTTTCAGAATCACCAAAGGTCACTTTAGGACCATTTTTGATTGGAATGTAGTCCTTCAGTAGTCCCCTTGTTCCAGTCATATGTTTGGAACATCCACTATCCAAGTACCATGTTGGGGTATGGCCACTTGGACTTACCTGCAAAACAAATTAATAAACCTTAGAACCCAATGGTTTCTTGGGTCCTTGGTGACTGTTAGTTTGCAACTTAACAAAACTACCTACTGGCTTTCCACCAGGTAGCTTGATACTCCCTTTGGCACTTGCATTGTGCCAACAATCCAAGGCAAAGTGGCCAACCTTGCCACAACACCAACATTCAAACTTATTGTACCTTTGCTTAGGTACAGACTTTGCTGTCTTAACTGCAGCTGACTTATTGAATGTTGGGGCCTTGCCCTTGGACTTGGACTGATCCTGAACAGTCCTAGCAGGTTTAACAAAACCCAGTCCAGCCTTGCCTTTGTGATGAATAAAATCATCAATCAAAGGTAGAACTGATTTAGGCTTTGAAAACTTTGCAACCAGTTCTCTCTCTTTCTGAAGATTTGTCTCCAGTCTCTTAATTTGATCATTCTTAAATGTAATAGTACCCATCTGAATCACTATAATGTGTTTCAGCCTGGCTACTTCATTCAGTTTTTGATCATACTGCTTCTCAAGGTCTGTTGCAGCAGCTTTTAGATCAGCAATTTCCTTTGCCTGACTTTTGGCAAGGGACTTGCTTTTCTTATAAGCCTGTAACAGCACCTTATATTCATCTATGAGCTGATGAATATCTTCTTCAGACTCAGAAACACTTCCATCATTTGATGAAGATGAATCTGATTCTGAACTAGAACAAGAAACTGAACTTAGAGTTGGACTTTGTACCTGACTAGGTCCTGGCTGCTCCAGGATTTTGGTACTCTCAGTCAATGCCATCAGTCCTTGGCACTGACAGTCTTCTTGTTCATAAAATGACTCCAAGATCTGCATAAATTCTTCTTCTTCTTCTTCAGCAAATAGCCCTATGTAGGCTTCAACATCAGTATCAGTGTCTGAAGAAGAAATATCTGAAAGAGTCTTCTCATTCTTGGTAACAAAAGACTTCTCTTTCTTCCCTTTGAAGTGAGTCTTTTTCCTGTCACTGGATTCTTTTCTTTTCTCAGGACAATCAACAATGACATGACCCTGTCTATTGCAGCAGTAGCACACAATCTTTGATCCAGTTGCCTTGCTTGTCTTTGTCTTCTTCCTGTCCTTCTTAGAAGGCTTTTTCTCCTGATACAAGACTTCTTTTCCCTTGCAAGTAGATGGTCTGGACCTCCACTGTTTCTTTTTCAGGAATTTCTGAAAGTGTCTAGTGAAGGCAGCAAAGTCTTCATCACTTTCACTGCTTGTAGACTTTGTACTGACAGATCCTTCTGACTCAGATTCAACTACCTCTGGAGGTGGAGTTGATGACTTAGTTCTGCATTTTCTGGGAACTTCTGTCTTGAAGGCAACAGTCCTTTCCTTGTGCTCAGTCCTTGTTGATTTCTCCTCCTCTTTCCTCACTGTCAGCTGCATCTCATATGACAACAACTTGCCAAATAGTGTAGGAGGTGGAATTTCTCCCAACTTTGCCATTTCTCTTATGGCACAGATCTTGGTGTCCCAATCTTTGGTTAGGGACCTTAGGAATTTGTCATTTAGTTCATAGTTGCTGAACTCTCTTCCATAAGACATGAGTTCATTAACTATTCTATAGAACTTCTTATAGCATTCAGTGATGCTATCTCCCTTGCCTTGCCTAAAGCTCTCATACTCTTGATTAAGCAAGGACTTCCTATCTTGCCTAACTTCTTCAGAACCTTCCATATAGACAATGAGGGTATCCCACATTTCTTTTGCTGTTTTACAGTGAATTAAGTTCTGAAAAGTTGCATCATCAATGGCACTCACTATTATGTTTTGTGCCCTCTTGTCCATAGTGGCTAGAATAATTTCATCCTTGGTCATCTCAGAGAAATCCTTTGGAGTCCTCTGATTTGCATCCAATACTGAGATCTTCATTGGCACATAAGGCCCTTCCTTTACTGTGATGTATATTCTAGGGTCTGAGGCCTCCATGAATAGCCTTACCCTCTCTTTCCAGATCCCAAAAATTTCCTTTCTGCAAATAGGTAATTTCATGGAACCCAATTCTTTATGATTTTCAAAGGAACCCATGGTTCTTGATTTTCTTGAAGCTGTTTTCTGAACTAGACTGTTTCTGCCAAACAGGATCTCCTTAGACTGTTAGTCCTTGTTTTGAGGAACCTGGCTCTGATACCACTTGAAAGATATGGTACCTAAACACCTAGAGGGGGGGGGGGGTGAATAGGTGACCTAATCCTTTTCTAACTTTGTTGGCAGCCAAACAATTATATCACAGATTTCTAAGTAGTCTATTACAGCAATCAGCAATAATCAAACATACACAGCACATTCACAGCACAGCACACAGTGATTTATAGTGGTTCCCCAATCTTTGGGTACATCCACTTTCCCCCTTCGCCTATCTAGCAGTGTACTAGATTCGGCCAAACTTCTCCACTGTCTCAGAACCCAAATAGGTTCCTACACCTCAGGCCCAAAGCCTTACACCTCAGCTTTCACCAAAGCCTACACTCAGCCACAAAGGCCTACACTCAGCCACCCAGGCCTACACTCAGCCAATCAAGGCCTACACTCAGAGTTCTTCAACTCCTACACTCAGGCTATCAAGCCCTACCCTCAGCCTTTATAAATTTAGGCTTACAATGCACTCAGATCCAAAGATCCTACAAGTTAAAATAGTATTACAACAAATAACTCAACAACTTAGAAAATAAGAGAGGAGTTGAGAGTTTCTTGCTGAGTTCTTGGAAGAACTCAGATAGATCCAAACTGACTTAGCTTCCTTCAAAGCTTCTTGAGTAGAACTGAATAAGTCTGAATCCTCTGCAGTTGTTCCTTGACCTCTGCTTCTTAAGATCCAGATGCTTCTGAATCCTTCTTCTCAGCCTAGTTCCAAAGACTGAATTCTTGATTGGAGCTCTCTCTCTCCAACTTCTTAGATCTGCCGTTGGACAGCAAGATCTTCTTGATTTGTATCACTTGGATAACTTGATCAGCAACCACTTGAACAAATCTCTTAGATTAATCTGAACTCAATCAGAACTTAATCTTCTTCTGTTAATTCTTAACAATATAAACTTAATAACATTTTCTGTAAACAGCTTGTGCCTATTTATAGGCCTTCTTCATGGTAACCGGCTGGTCCGGTTCATAACTGACTTCTGACATCTCTGACAAGTGCTGTAGACCGGCTGGAACGGCAGCTGTCATGTCATCCAGTCAATTCTTGAAATTCTCTAACTGTCAGATAGTGTCGAGACTTTCTGTTCTTAAGTGTCGACACTTATAGACCAAGTGTCGACACATGCTGTGTAAGTGTCGACACAAGTCTACAAGGTGTCGACACAACTCATTGTATGTCTTCGACACAGATTCTTTTTCAGGTGTCGACACTTGGAATTGAGTGTCGACACAAGTACTTGATCTTCTGTAACTTGTTAAATTCTTCTAAGTGTCGACACATCTCCTTTGTGTCGACACATCTTCATGTGTTGAAACTGTCAAGTGTTGACACTGCTTCTTGGTGTCGACACAAGTCTTCAATATAGATTCTTCAGCTGAGTGTCGACACATTCCCTTAGTGTCGACACTTGTACTTAGAATATTTTTGTAGATATTTCTGTTCTTTGCTAAGTGTCGACACATTGTGCTGAGTGTCGACACATACTTCAAGTGTTGACTCTTCTGGTTAAGTGTCGACACATTGTGCTGGGTGTCGACACTTGCACTTAGTTTCTGCAGAATTTTGCTGAGTGTCGACACAACTCTAAGTGTCGACACTTTCTGGTGTAGACACAGCTCTTCTAGGTGTCGACACTTCTGCTAAGTGTCGACACTGCTTCTCTGCATTCTTCTTCACTGAGTGTCGACACAGCTCCTTGTGTCGACACTTTCTGTCTGGTGTCGACTCTTCATCCCAGGTGTCGACACAATGACTCCAAGTGTCGACACTGCTTGTCTGGGTGTCGACACAAGCTTTCTCAAGTGTCGACACTTTCCCTCTGGGTGTCGACACATGGACTTAGAAAGTTTTAGCTTCAGTCCAGTGAATACCTAACCTGCACAAGTAACTCAAACATACGTCAAATACATTATGATGTATATCATTGAGTTGGGTGGGGCTTCTTCAAATCAGGTACATTTGACCAATGTACCCAACAAAAACAAAGAAGTTCTCTATTTCTCGGGTGTCGCCGGAGCGGCATTTTCCGGCGGCACCCTGACCTTCCACCACTGGGGAAAGTCATCCCCAATAGTTTAGCCCTTCTCCAACGCCACCACCGGTGCTGAGAGGTGTTGGGTATTGTATCCATAATAACCTAGATTTGTATGAAGTCACACTTGAACTAAGATGAATTAAGTTTGTATTTGATGTCCTTTTCAAGTTGAGTGCTTGCAGATTATAATTGCCAAGTGTAGACAAATTTCAGTTTACAATGGGTCACAAAACACAGGACCATACAATATAATCCCTCATTTTGTGATCTATGGTATTGGCTTATGTGTAACCTCTCTGTTGGGACACACTTCATTTTTAAGTACTAAAGTTATGAGAGAAAGGCTGGTTGCTGGTTTCTTAGAAGAAAATCATTTTTCAGTTAACAAATTTTTTTCTAAGTATTTTACTCGAGAAAGATTAGTTATTACTTGAGTAATATTAAATTTATTACTCGAGTTAGCTTAGTCAGGTACTCGAGTAGCAGAAGCTGTTCTCGAGAAAGCCGAGTGTAGTTCTCGAGAAAGCCATGTAGTACTCGAGTAGGTCTTGAGTCTTTCTCGAGTAACCTTAAAATTAAGCTCAGAATTTTTCAAAGTCTTTTTCTCAAGAAAGCCAGACATTTCTCGAGAAGGTCAAGGTTAGTTCTCGAGAACCAGATGTTCTTACACGAGAAACAGAAAACTTTTCTCGAGGTGCTTTCTTGTTCTCGAGTAACAATTTTTTTTCCAGAGTTAAGTCTATCCATTCTCGAGAAACCAGAGCTCATCTTCTATATTTTCCTTAAGTGTTTTGAAAGTCCACCTAGTGTCAACAATCTTCACCTATGGGAGGGGGGGGGGGAATAGGTGACGTGCAGCGTTTTTACGGAATTTAAATTGTACCTGCACACGAAAATAAAACAGCACAGCACAAAAGAGTACACAAGCTATTTATAGTGGTTCCCCAATTTGGGTACATCCACTTTCCCCCTTCGACCTATCTCCCAACCAGGGACGACTCGGTCACTTCTCCAACAGGATTGAAATCCAATCCTTGCACTATCGGAAGGAATCCTTCCACACGTAGGAGTCAACACTCCCACAACACGGGTTGCACTCAACCCTTACAACTAGGAACCAACGTTCCTTTACAACAAAAGTAAAACTAGAATGTACAAGAGATACAAACTACGTTTGGAGACTAAGGTGTCCCTCTTCGTTGACGACGTGTTTTTGAAGTCCACGAAGAGTCCACAACCCTAGATCTCTCTTAGAGAGAATCTCCCCGGAACCGGCGGCGGCATGATGGGCGGCGGCTAGGTTCACGGGATCGGCGGCGACAACGATGTGCGGCTGCTGTACTTTGGAGATCCAAACTTCGTAGCGAAGCTAGCTAGGTCTACCAACGGCCACACTAGGATCAATCGTCTCGATCGATTCGGATGGGGAAGATTTTTCCGATCTACAAATCAAGAGACAAGAGATCTCCGGTTAGACACGTGAGACTTTAAGCTTGGCTAAGCTTCTATCGCCGGAAGATCAGGAAGAATCGCGATCAAAAGCGGCAACCAACTAGCGCGAGCGGCGACGACGGCGGCGGAGCAGTTTCGCGATTTTAGGTTAAGATTGGCTCGGCTTCTTTCTGTATCTACTGTTCAAAAAATACCCGTATATATATACACAAGTAAACACCTTAAAGACCGTTGTGGGTCCCACAAGAAGAAACCCTAAATCCGGTTCAAAATAGTGCCAGCGGCAGAATCCGGTCCAACTTTTTCCCGAAAATTGCCCAAGTAAAAATCGGCGAGAATCACCTGTGATTCTCGTCGAATCGTCGAGAATCAAGGGTGATTCTCGACGATTCGGCGAGAATCACAAAGTGATTCCCGACGATTCGACGAGAATCACAAAGTGATTCTCGTCGAATTTGACTTGATTGCACTCTGATTTAGCCGGCGAGAATCAGCCAGTGATTCTCGCCGAATCGGCGAGAATCACTTGGTGATTCTCGTCGATTCTTACTTAGATGATTTTTCGTCTTACGCCTCTGAGCTGCTCTTTGACTCATCCTTGCTCCTTGTCTGCTCTTGCATGAACACAACCCTGTACTTGAAAGTAAGTGCACTCCAATAGAGAGAGTACACGTAGGCCAACACACTGATCTGCTCAACGAGGGATTACGTCGTGCAGACCCGTGTATATTGACCTACTGCACCCTGACATTGGTGTGCACTTAGCGTGGAAACACTGCAAGCACAACTTGAAATATTTTGTCAAAACCATCGCCTATTTACCTCAGCTTGTTCAGGGGCTTCTTCAAATCAGGTACGTTGTGGATACAATACCCAACAATCTCCCCCTATTTGAAGAAGCCTAAACCCTACAAGCTAAGGTGAATAAAGCGTATGGGAATGAAAATCATAACCTTGAAATTAAGTTGAGAGAGATATTCATTACCGATACCAATTTCGTGCGAGCAAACTTTGGAGCCACCTTAGCCTTAGCCGAGAGGGTAATCTCCCCCTTTCGGCTTCTACAAATCTGGGTCTGTAGCATTTGACCCCTTGCTCCCCCTCAGTTCTTGCATCTGTGCTCACACTTGAGTTCCTTGCTCCCCCTCAGTTCTTTCACGAGCCTGGAGCTTCTGTAGTCTTCATTCCTCATAGTTTAGCATTCCCAATTCAGTTTTGAAAAGACTGAACTTAGCTTCGTCTAAGGGCTTTGTGAATATATCTACAATCTGCTTGTCCGTGGGGACATAACAGAGAGAGATGTCCTTGTTCTCCACGTGCTCCCGAATGAAGTGGTAGCGCACTTCAATATGCTTCGTTCTGCTGTGCGATACCAGATTGTTGGCAATCGCAATTGCACTGGAGGAGTCGCAGTACATCGGCACTTCCTTGAACTGAAGGTCGTAGTCGGCTAACTGGTTTCTGATCCATAGGAGTTGTGCGCAACAACTGCCAGTCGAGATGTACTCAGACTCTACTGTGGAGGTAGCGACACAATTCTGCTTCTTGCTGTTCCATGAGATAAGCCTTCTTCCGAGGAATTGACACGTCCCGGAAGTGCTTTTCCTGTCATCCCTACTCCCTACAAAATCAGCATCTGAAAAACCTATTAGCTCGACATCATTGTTTCTCGGGTACCACAAGCCAAGATTGGGAGTACCTTTAAGGTATCTTAGAATTCGCTTTGCAGCGACATAGTGAGATTCCTTAGTGTTCACCTGATACCGGACCCAGACACATGTGGAGAACATAATATCCGGTCTACTGGCAGTAAGGTAGAGCAGGGATCCAATGATGCTTCTGTATTTGGTTTCATCGAAAGGTTTACCTTTCTCATCCTTATCCAGAGACATAGTGGATCCCATTGGAGTCCTCATAGAGGTTGCACTCTCCATGCCGAAATTCTTGTGGAGTTCATTTGTGAACTTCGTTTGAGAGATGAAGATTCCATCCTCAGACTGTTTCACTTGAAGTCCCAAGAAATACTTTAGCTCTCCCATACTGCTCATTTCAAACTTTCCTTGCATAAGTTTGGAAAACTTTTTGCAAAGATTGTTGTCCGTTGAGCCGAATATTATGTCATCGACATAGATTTGCACCAGCAAAATCTTGCCTTTGACTTCCCTGAGAAACAATGTCTTATCTATTTTACCTCTAGAGAACTTGTTCTCAAGAAGAAAACTAGATAAAGTCTCATACCAAGCTCGTGGAGCTTGTTTTAAACCATATAAAGCTTTATTAAGAAAATATACATGATTGGGATAAGTAGGATTGACAAAACATGGGGGTTGAGCGACGTATACTTCCTCTTTCAGGTCTCCGTTCAAGAATGCTGATTTCACATCCATTTGATAGACTGTGAATCCTTTGTGCGAAGCATACGCCAGGAACAATCTGATTGCCTCGAGCCTTGCTACAGGTGCGAAGGTCTGGTCGAAGTCAATCCCCTCCTCCTGTCTGTAACCTTGAGCCACCAGCCTTGCCTTGTTCTTTATGATGACACCATGTTCATCCAGTTTGTTTCTGAAGATCCACTTGGTGCCAATCACATTCTGCTTGTGTGGTCTGGGAACCAGCGTCCAAACGTTGCACAGTTCGAATTGATGTAGTTCATCTTGCATGGCCAAAATCCATGCCGCGTCTTTGTTCGCTTCGTCGAACTTCTTTGGCTCAACCTGTGATAGGAAGCTAAGATGCAAAATTTCGTTAATAGTACCTCTTCGAGTTCTGACACCAACACGAGGATCTCCGATGATCTGATCTCTAGGATGATCCCTCACGTGCCGGAGCTCTAGAAGTTTGGCGTCTGGAGCTTCGACTACTTCTTGGGCTTCTCCTTCTTCTAAGAGATTTGTTCCATGTTGATCTTCAACATTCCCAGATGACGTGGATGTGGAAACTTTGACGTACTTAGGAGTTTCATCTTTAGCTGTCTCATTGAGATCCAGCTGTTCAAGTCGGGCATCTGCATCTTCAAGAATACCACTGGAAGAGCTGCTGTTAAGCAAGCTTCCTTCATCAAATACAACATTAATTGATTCTTCTACCACTAGGGTTTTCTTATTGAAGACCCTATATGCCCGACTGTGGGAACTATAGCCCATGAATATGCCTTCGAAGCATTTTTCACCAAATTTAGTACGCGGGTACTTCCCATTATTTAGTACATAGCATCTGCAACCAAAGATCCTCAAGTAGGACATGTTTGGTTTCCTGCCTTTCAGTAGCTCATAAGGCGTCTTACGATGATGCTTGTTGATCAATGCTCGGTTTTGTACATGACAAGCTGTATTGACAGCCTCTGCCCAGAAGTATTCTGGGAGAGAAGCGTCTTTCAACATTGTCGTGCAGGCCTCAATGAGAGTTCTATTTCTCCTCTCCGCAACTCCATTTTGCTGAGGAGTGTGCGCGGGGAGCAAAACTGATGAAAGATACCTTGTTCTTCACAAAACTCTGTCATAGCACCAGATTCGAATTCTGTTCCATGGTCACTTCTGATTTTGATCACTGAGCAGTCAAATTCGTTCTGAACCTGCTTGACAAAATTAGTGAAGATGTCAAACGTATCTGACTTTCGTTTTAAGAAGAACACCCATGTAAACCGAGAATGATCATCAACTATCACTAGCGTATAGGACTTGCCTCCCAAGCTATGAACTTGCATTGGACCAAACAAGTCCATATGTAGAAGGTAAAGACATCGGGAAGAGTCTTTGTCTGCAATGCTCTTAAAGGTAGCCCGAGTCTGTTTGCCCATCTGGCATGCAGGACAGGGGCTATCTTTGATGCACTTGATAATGGGAGCATCCCTTACTAAGTTTTTAGAAAATAGCATATTAATTGTCTTGAAATTAATATGTGCCAATCTCTTGTGCCATTGATCACAAAGAGATGCACTGCCAACTGCCACTAGGCATACGGGGGTAGATGAATCTAAACTAAGAAAATTTTAGCAGAAGATATTTCTGCTCCTAATGCCTGTTAGTATCGTCTCAGAAGAGGCGCATGAAATTATCAGGCATTTATCCTTGCAGAACTTAACGTCATAACCTTTATCACATAACTGACTTACACTGATCAGGTTATGGTTTAACCCTTCAACATAAGCCACGTCGGTGATAGAGATTATACCGTTGGAAATCATACCGTAACCTCTGGTGACTCCTCGATCTGACCCTCCAAAGATGACTTTGGGTCCATTCTCGACAGAAGTGTAATCACGCAGCAGGCTTCTTGTCCCAGTCATGTGCCGGGAGCATCCACTGTCCAAGTACCAGATTGGCGTTTTGGTGGCCTTTGGACATTCCTGCAAAACAAAATTAATTTCCCTTAGGAACCCAATCGAACTTGGGTCCTAGATTCCTGGTTAGCATACTCCCCCTCGGTTGGTTAACCTTACGAGTGGTCGACCTCGCAATGCTAACATAGGGAGTCTCGTTATACCTCGGGTTAAACCAACAATCCACGGCAAAGTGACCGACTTTGCCACAACACCAACAGTCAAATCTGTTGTACCTCTTCCTAGGCTCCTGCCTTACCCTGGGAACGGTGGGTACAGCCGGGGCATTGGATCTGGAGGTGGGGGCCTCACAGTGATTGCAGTCACAAGACTTCTTCACCTTCTGTATAACAGGCTTGGCTTTTGGTGCCTGCTTTCCATTATGGACGCTAGAGAATTGACCATAATTTCCCATGTGGATTTCCTCATAAGGTGCCTTAAAGGCACTCTCACCGAAGTTCCGGGGAAAGGTCCAACCATCATATCGGCTCTTTGGCTTTGCAACCGAGGGCCGGAAATGATGACCAAATGTTGATTCAAAGTCATGTTGGTTGCAAGGAAAGCCAGGCTTTCTGAACGCAACAAGACTGAGCGGAGCCTTTCCCTTTTCAGCAGCAGAGGCCTTCTTGGCGGCCTTATTCTTCCTCTGGTTCCTGTTTCTCCTGGATGAGGAACCAGATACCCCTACATGCCCCAAGCCAGCTCCTTTGGCCTGAGCAGAGAAGGTATCAACAACTGGAAGAACTGTTTTTGGCATAGAGAAGCTCTTGACAATCTTCCTTTCTGCCGCAAGTTGTTCTTCCAACTTGTCGACTTCCTCCTGCTTAAGATCAAGGAGCTTAAAAGACTCTGAATGCTTTGAGGTCAGGTCAAGGTGCTCCTGTCGGAGAGAGATCAAACAGGTGACCTCTTCCCTTAGGGAAACACACTCACCCTTAAGGAATTTTACTTCCTTTTTCTCAGCCTTCAATCTCTTACGGCACTCCTCGAATGTGTTGAGCAGAAGCTCATACTTCTCGAGGAGCTCAGATTCACGGGCTAAAAGGCTATCCTCAGGTTCATCATCCTGAGACTCCGGATCAGAGTCAGAGTCGGAGAGAGGGGTGTGAGCTTTTACTTTCCCAGTAAATGGGGGACATTCTCCTTCTGAGTCGGAACGACCCACCAGCCCGAAGTAGGCTTCCTCATCATCACTGGAGTCTGAGGAATCCGACTCACTCAGTGTCTTTGGCCTTTTGGCGATATAGCTCCGCTCTTTCTTCTTATTTCTAGAGGATTTGAGCTCCTCTCCTTTCCCTTTTTCTCTCTTGCCTTGGTAGCAGTCGGCCACGACGTGTCCTGGCTTATTGCATCCAAAACAAATGATGTCAGAGGAGCGATGTTTGTTCGGTTTAGAAGCATACCTGTCAGAAGAGTAATTTTTCTTCTGATGCCTGGAGGAGGCGCCGTCTTTCTTTCTTTGATTCCTCATCTTGAGGAACTTCTTGAATTCTCGGGTGATGAGGGAGAAATCCTCCTCCGACAGCTCGGAGTCCTCCTCCTCATCCTTTTTCCTGGCACGGTATGACGCCACACCCTTGCCTTTTCTGGAGTGAATGGCTTTTAGAGCCACAGTCTTCTCTTTGGCTGCAGCCTTCTCTGCTTCTTCTTCTGCTTTCCTAGTGTTCAGTTGAAGCTCATAGGACATCAGCTTCCCAAACAGAATTTGCGGGTCTGTTTCAGCTAGTCTGCCAAACTCTCGGATGGCGCATATCTTCGTGTCCCATTCCTTAGTGAGGGACCTAAGGAATTTGTCATTAAGTTCACCATCAGTGAACACTCTTCCATATCCCTTGAGCGCATTGACAATCTTGAGGAAGTTCTCGAAGGTGACTCCGATCTTTTCCTTAGGCCCTTGTCTGAAGGCCTCATATTTCTGGTTCAGAAGGGATCTCCGATCATCCCTCACTTCATTAGTGCCCTCCATTAGGATAATCAGACAGTGCCAGATCTCCTTTGCTGTCCTGCAGTTGCTGAAGTTCTGCATCATTGAGTCATCGACCGCGCTGACCAGAATGTTGTGCGCCTTCTTGTCAAGTCCCACTAGCACCATCTCGTCCTTCTCCATTTCAGAAAGTTTCTTCGGCACTTTCTTGGTAGGATCAATGGTGGAGACCTTAGTGGGGACATAAGGTCCCTCCTCCACGATCATGAAGAGTCTAGGATCAACTGCCTCCATATAGAATCTGATCCTTTCCTTCCAGATAGGAAAGTTGAGCCTGGTGCACACGGGGATCTTGCCTGTGAACTTGAGCCCGTCCATAGTAGATGTTTGCCTTCTTCTTGACACTAGCGGCAGGATTCAACTCAAGGTGTTAACCTTTTTGATGAGTAACCTCCCTATGATACCACTTGAAAGTCCACCTAGTGTCAACAATCTTCACCTATGGGGGGGGGGGGAATAGGTGACGTGCAGCGTTTTTGCGGAATTTAAATTGTACCTGCACACGAAAATAAAACAACACAGCACAAAAGAGTACACAAGCTATTTATAGTGGTTCCCCAATTTGGGTACATCCACTTTCCCCCTTCGAACTATCTCCCAACCAGGGACGACTCGGTCACTTCTCCAACAGGATTGAAATCCAATCCTTGCACTATCGGAAGGAACTCTTCCACACGTAGGAGTCAACACTCCCACAACACGGGTTGCACCCAACCCTTACAACTAGGAACCAACGTTCCTTTACAACAAAAGTAAAACTAGAATGTACAAGAGATACAAACTACGTTTGGAGACTAAGGTGTCCCTCTTCGTTGACGACGTGTTTTTGAAGTCCACGAAAAGTCCATAGCCCTAGATCTCTCTTGGAGAGAATCTCCCCGGAACCGGCGGCGGCAAGATGGGCGGCGGCTAGGTTCACGGGATCGGCGGCGACAACGATGTGCGGCTGTTGTACTTTGGAGATCCAAACTTCGTAGCGAAGCTAGCTAGGTCTACCAACGGTCACACTAGGATCAATCGTCTCGATCGATTCGGATGGGGAAGATTTTCCCGATCTACAAATCAAGAGACAAGAGATCTCCGGTTAGACACGTGAGACTCTAAGCTTGGCTAAGCTTCTGTCGCCGGAAGATCAGGAAGAATCGCGATCAAAAGCGGCGACCAACTAGCGCGAGCGGCGAAGGCGGCGGCGGAGCAGTTTCGCGATTTTAGGTTAAGATCGGCTCGGCTTCTTTCTGTATCTACTGTTCAAAAAATACCTGTATATATATACACAAGTAAACACCTTAAAGACCGTTGTGGGTCCCACAAGAAGAAACCCTAAATCCGGTTCAAAATAGTGCCAGCGGCAGAATCCGGTCCAACTTTTTCCCGAAAATTGCCCAAGTAAAAATCGGCGAGAATCACCTGTGATTCTCGTCGAATCGTCGAGAATCAAGGGTGATTCTCGACGATTCGGCGAGAATCACAAAGTGATTCCCGACGATTCGTCGAGGACCACAAAGTGATTCTCGTCAAATTTGACTTGATTGCACTCTGATTTAGCCGGCGAGAATCAGCCAGTGATTCTCGACGATTCGGCGAGAATCACCAGTGATTCTCGCCGAATCGGCGAGAATCACTTGGTGATTCTCGTCGATTCTTACTTAGATGATTTTTCGTCTTACGCCTCTGAGCTGCTCTTTGACTCATCCTTGCTCCTTGTCTGCTCTTGCATGAACACAACCCTGTACTTGAAAGTAAGTGCACTCCAATAGAGAGAGTACACGTAGGCCAACACACTTATCTGCTCAACGAGGGATTACGTCGTGCAGACCCGTGTATATTGACCTACTGCACCCTGACATTGGTGTGCACTTAGCGTGGAAACACTGCAAGCACAACTTGAAATATTTTGTCAAAAACATCGCCTATTTACCTTAGCTTGTTCAGGGGCTTATTCAAATCAGGTACGTTGTGGATACAATACCCAACATGTTTCTTCTCAATAATTTTATATCTTTTCTCAAGAAAGAGAACACGTACTCGAGTAATCTTTATTTCTCTTGAGAAACAGAGTTCTGAATCTGAATTTCGTTAAGTGTCAGACGAATTTGATTTCAAATGTAATTAACTCTTGATTGGTCCACGTGAATTGTAATTAATGAAATCAGACCGTTATGTAAGTCATATAAAAGGTCATGTCAGAATCGACAAACCCGAAGAATAATTTTACAGATTTCTAAATCGTTTTCAAGTTTCTAAATCGGGAAGCGCCTCCGCCGATAATACGTGTTCTTCATCGTCAAACTTCTCGATTCCAAAATTTAGATAAGAAGGAGTCAACCGATCAAGCTTCTCAACATCTGCAAATCTTCTCCTTGATCGTGGTGATCCTATGTTCTCAGATCGAAGTGTTCTCAGATTTCTTCCTCAACTTTTCTGACAGAGCTTTACAATTTTTCAAGAAGGAATAGGACGAGGATCAGTCAGATCTGTGAAGACAAGTTTGTGTATTTCATTGTAAATCCATTTTATTCTTGTAGGAGTTATTCTCCGAGATTGTAGGAGTAATTCTCCGAGTTTGTAGAAGTTGTTCTCCGAGTTGTTGTAGGAGTGGTTTTACTTCGAGTTGTAGGAACATTGTTCCAAGTTGTAGGATTGTTTTCCAATCCGAGATAATAGTGAAGTAGCTGAGTCTAGCATGGTGCTAGATCGGTGAGGTGGAGAGTGGATGTACCCAATATTGGGAAACCACTATAATCTTTGGTATCATCTGTGGATTGCTTGTTTTTTTTCTGCGCATCTCTTGTACAATTTTTACTATGCAAAAGACGCAGAACTCACCTATTCACCCCCCTCTAAGTGATTTAGGTAGACAATTAGACACTTTCAGGAGGGGCTAGCTTGTTGCGACCATCTCCCGACCTACAGCTTGGCTCGGGTGGTGCTGGCGGAGCTCTAGCCATCGGGGGATGCTTGCAGCACATCAGGGGGATAAGGAAGGGGAGAATATCCACCATTACTGTTGGAGCTCGGGAGGGGCCATCTTGGTCAACCATGCAAGGTGGCGGGGTAGTGGAGCTCGGGTTGGTCCTTTTCCAGTGACCTGAGCTCCGACAGAGAGGGGGAAAGGGTGGGGTGTGCTCTTAGAGCTTGGGGTTTGAGGTAGTGGGTGGGGGCCCTTAAATAGGTTGGGGAGAGGGGGCTCTCTGTAACACCCCAAATTTCATAAGGCGGGAGATGCTTCTCTGTGGGTTATCGCTCAGTGGTAGCTAATTACCGCGTAGCGGTAACTCCAGGGTTTGCGTCGAGAGCGTTGAGTTCTCGAGAAAGCGTTGAGTTCTTGAGAAAGATGTTACCGTGCGACGAAAACTTGTTACCGCACGACGTTAGCCGGGAAGTATTCTGGCAATGTTCTCAGGAAGCTATAGCCCAGCGATAGTGTTACCGTTAGTGATAGTGGGGACAATTTAATTGATGGAGGTCTCGGGATTCTACCGCGCGGCGGTAGAAATTAGCACGCAGCGAAAGAGTAGGTGTCGAGTCGTAACCAATGTCGGCTACCGTGCGACGTTTTCACCCTATCGCGCGGCAATAGCAAATCTGTAACGGCGTGGACACATGACTGCCTGTGATTGGAAGGTTTGTGTGGTTGCGCTCGAAACGAGGCGTTGAATTAGGGTACTGCGCGGCGGTAGCTAGTTACCGCGTGACGGTAGCTTTATATAAAAGTCCGGTTCAGCCATTTTCACTTCATTATTTGGGACTTGAGTACTTGCCAGGATTTCTTGGAGGAGGAGCAGCAGCGCCGGAAGAGAGATCTCACCGTCGTTGGAGTTCCGAAGCTCTGATTCGCAAGACGAGTCTGGATCTATGGAGGCACGATCGTTACAGTCACACTCATCCGTCTAGATCTTTGGCATGGCACCGAAGAGTGCGCAAAGGGTAACGATTCTCAACTTGGACATGTGAAGTCCTTTTCCTTTTCAATAGGAAACTCTCTCCCGCAAGTGCGCGGTGAGCGTGAGGTCTTCCTTCGGGTAGTTATGGTGTATCCTAGTATTTTTGCATTTAGATTTCGGAATGGAAGTCCGAACATAGGCATGGTGTGTGAAGCCCATCCAGACGGGTTGGTCTGGATTGGTGATGTTTTTCAATATGTTTGTTAATGGCCGGAGAAGACTCCGTGATGTTTGTTTTCCAGGTTTCTACGCGGTTGATTGCAACAGGGAACCTTGGGGACTAACTCTAAGGGGCACCTAGAAAACTGGATAGAAACGCATTTCTGCCGGGTACCGTGCGACGGTAGTGCTACCCCCGGCGGTAGCTCCTTGAGAGCTTTGTTTGAGGCCAGTGTCATGGAGACCTTGGGCCATTATTTGAGGCCTGTGTCGTGGAGACCTAGGGCCACTATTTGAGTCCTGTGTCATGGAGACCTGATGTAACACCCCTAGTCGATCCAACGTGACGATGTCACAGCTCTATTCAAGGCGACGCTATCGGGCTGCAGCCCAAGCACCCCAACCCCTCTCCCTCCACAGGCAGGTTGTTGGTGGCCACAATCTCCCTTTGATGAGCGAACTCGACAGTTAAGTTGGGTCGTACGGGGACTTCCCAGGAGGTCACCCATCTCAGTACTACTACAACCCGAGCACGCTTAACTGTTGAGTTCGCTCATCAAAGGGAGGTTGTGGCCACCAACAACCCGCCTGTGGAGGGAGAGGGGTTGGGGTGCTTGGGCTGCAGCCCGATATCATCGCCTAGAGCTGAGCTGTGACATCATCACGTTGGATCGGCTAGGGGAGTTACACCAGGGGCCTGTGATATGGAGCTGAGAGCTTTGAGAGCCCAGCTTGGTGGTCTGTGTAACACCCCAATAAGGAGTAAGAAGGCAAAACTGTCGAACGGTGTTCGACGATCGCCGAATGGGCGGGCGTTCGACGATCGCCGAATGGGCGGGCGTTCGACGATCGCCGAACGGGCGTTCGACGATCGCCGAATGGGCGGGCGTTCGACGATCGCCGAACGGGCGTTCGACGATCGCCGAACGGGCGTTCGACGATCGCCGAACGGGCGTTCGACGATCGCCGAACGGGCGTTCGACGATCGCCGAACGGGCGTTCGACGATCGCCGAACGGGCGTTCGACGATCGCCGAACGGGCGTTCGACGATCGCCGAACGGGCGTTCGACGATCGCCGAACGGGCGTTCGACGATCGCCGAACGGGCGTTCGACGATCGCCGAACGGGCGTTCGACGATCGCCGAACGGGCGTTCGACGATCGCCGAACGGGCGTTCGACGATCGCCGAACGGGCGTTCGACGATCGCCGAACGGGCGTTCGACGATCGCCGAACGGGCGTTCGACGATCGCCGAACGGGCGTTCGACGATCGCCGAACGGGCGTTCGACGATCGCCGAACGGGCGTTCGACGATCGCCGAACGGGCGTTCGACGATCGCCGAACGGGCGTTCGACGATCGCCGAACGGGCGTTCGATGAACGCCGAACCGGCATTCGATGAATGGGCTTGGCTTCTGTCGGTGGACGTCGAACGACTTCCAGTGTGTTTGACAAGTGTCGACCAGCGTTCGACGAGCATCGAACTGTGTTCGAAGAATGTGGTTTTGACGAACATAGTGCTTTCGACAAGTTCATTTCTAAGTACTAGCGGCGCCAGATGCCTGGTCAAAGCGGTGAGTTGACTTTTCAACTCAAATCGTGACTGTTGCGGTAAGATGAGAAGAGATCCTGTGGCTGGGGTGAAACTCGAGGCCACATATGCAGAGGGATTGGAATGAGGAAATCATTATTTCCTTTTTTCTCTATCTCTTCATTTCATCTTAGTTCTGGAGCAGAGAACTCATGACTGGAGCTAGGGTTTGGGTGGAACTTGTTGAAGTTGTTGGAGAAGATCTTATGGCTGGAATCAAGATCCGAAGCTAGAATCGCGAAGGGGAAAGTGAGGCGCTCCTTTCCATCCGTGTAGAAAAGCTTTGCCATGGCTCTGAAGAGAACTCCAAGGGTAACGATCATCCTCCTTGGACATGTGAAGTCCTTATTTTGTCATATACATGGAATCCCCCACCAAAAGGTGGAGTGTTAAGGGATTTCTGTTGGGTTGATTCATGAAATCCCCAATCAGTCTTGCATATAGATCCAAAAATGCATTGTACTGAATAGACATGCTGTATGAAGCCCATCTAGACAGGTTGGTCTGGATTGGTGATGTTTTATTTTGCGCACCAGAGAAGACACCACATATAAACGAGTATTTTGTGGAGTCGGTGGGTTGTGCCTATGAAGTGGAGTAACGGGAAGTACTGGAGTAGAGTTCCAGGAAAATACCCTCGAAATTCATGTGCTGTATGCTATGAAAGTCAAGTGTTTCTGGCACTGTAGGTGGCTGCAGGGTTTTCTGGATAGTTGGTCTAGTTATGGTTGGGGCTGGGTACACATAGAGTGTTCTGTCGCTAACGTCAGACGATATTGGTTCTCGCTGGCGATAACTCCCAGCTAACCTATGATTGTGAAAGCCAGTCCTCAGAGGACAGTGTGGCTATTGTGAGCTATGCCCTCTTAAAGGCCAGTAAGCCGAATGGACAAGGGGAAGCCAACCCGCGTCAGTCTAGATATTGAACCGTCGATTTGAGCAACGGGTAAGGGCTGAACTGTATCTGCGTTATGGTTGTCTAACTTGAGTGCCTAAGTTATTGGCTTCGTTAGGATCACATAATGAGAGTGTTTGGCTGTCTACCATCAAGACTAAAGTCTCTGGCCGTGGGCCATGGAGCATGAATACTTAATGTTTACCATTGGGTCTAGGACCTGAGAACGGTGGTGGGACCCTAATTTTCTGGTACACCGATAATGTGCCATGAGTGCACGGAGCGTCGGGCCATACGGTCGATGTTTTTGATATATTGAACTTTGCGTGAGTGCACATTTTGTGATATATCTGCTTGTAAAAATGCTATGCCTACAGGGAAGGAATACCACTGCCCCGGGAAAGGGGTTGGGTCATTATAAATTGGTCAACTGAATGCTGACCGTTGCTTTGTTTACCACCATTGCGGTGGATTGTCCTCATACAGGTGCTGGAGAGTCGAGCGGGAAATAGTGGGCTGAAGCCCTTGCTGCTACTATGCTGGCCCTCGAAGGCCAAATAAAGAAAAGTTTTACTATTTTCATGTGTGTCTGGCCTGCGTGCCGATGTATGTAATCCACACTTGTGAATAACTGTAAGGCCTTAAGACCAAACATTTTTGTGTATTTTGTATACATTCATGTGAGATATATAAATGTGGGTGTTTATATATAGTGGACATTCATGGCCGATGAGTTCAGTAATAACCCCTAATGCTTCCGCTAGAATGCTCTAAGTCAGGATGAGTGTACTAGTCTTTGATATTAACCTGTAACCCCACCGCCTGTTTGTGGCATATGGGGTGGGGCCCCGGCCGGGCCCTCTATTATATGTCATGTAACAGATAGTGGTGTTACAATTTGGTATCAGCTTGTCTTGGTCTTCCTCCTTTGAATTCGTGGTCGAATTCTTTTGAGGGGTGGCGAGCACATGTACGTGTGACCCGTTATAACACAAATGAACTCAAGAATGTGCACTAAGGAATGCAAATACACCTGTTTGAGGAACCTGCGCGTTCCTACAATGTTGTTGTTGCTTTTGCAAAGACGCTAAAGTGTGTCTTTTACACGTATAGGTGACTCGAAGTGGTGCGGGGCAGTCTGCGCCCCAGCATTCTGATGAGAGTACGACACCAGTTGAGGTGCCTACACCTCCTCCGTATGCGAAGACAGTATGCTTAGTTATTGAGGCATTGTTTGCAATGATCCAGGCACAGCCTACTAGGCAGGCACAACCTACTAGGCAGGCACAGCCTGCGGTGATGCCAGGACAGGTTGGTGTGAGGCTCATACCTGATGCGGTTGTTGTAGATCCACGAGTTGCAGAACGGCAACTGAAACAGTTTATGAGCTTCAATCCTCCTACGTTCGCAGGGGCAGGAACCCCGACGCATGCAGAGGATTGGCTTGCGCGCGTCAAAAGGATTTTGACGACGATAAGAACCGAGGGGGAACAGAAAGTCACCTTAGCCACTTTCCTGTTGAAAGGAGAGGCTCGGCTTTGGTGGGACGAAATGGAGTTGTACCACTTAGCATGTAGATAACTAACAGAAGTCTCGATAGAGGAGTTTTCGAGACTGTTCTTGACAAAGAACTTGCCATCGGCGCAACACATAGCCATGGAAAATGAATTCCAGTATCTAACTCAGGAAGAAAGTAGTGTTGATGCCTACTTACATGAGTTTACAAGGTTGGGACATTATGCGGGATCTATCTTTGTTGACAAAGAGCATAAAACCAATATGTTCTACGAAGGATTGCTGGATGAGTTGAGATTCTTGCTCTCGAGTTCGGTGAACTAGGGGTTTCAAGTGTTGGTTGATACAGCTCATGCGTTGGAGAAAGATATGATGCGGGTATAGGGCAAGAGGGACTTGTCTATGACAAAACCTGAGTTCAAAGTGCCGCGCTCGGGAAAATCGAACTACCGAAGGAAATGGGGTAAGAGATCCAAGTATTCTACACAGGCTCCCTCTACTATTGCAGCTGGAGAAACTTCTAGGCAAGATCCTCGTGCATGTTATACTTGTGGTAAGGTGGTTCATCTATCCCTTGATTGTCGGGTTGGTCCGCCAAAGGGTGAGAAGAAGACAGGAGCGTCATATGCTGAAAAGGGAAAGACACTGGTAGAGTCCTTTGCATCCCAGGCGCATATCCGAGTGTATAATCTTCTCCTACAGGAGGTCATAAATCAAAGTGACATCATCACAGGTACGAGTTAAGATACTGTGTTACTGCTTTTGATACTTCATACCTTGTGCGTCGCTTGTGTATGATGTGTTTGTCTTAGGCTTTGTCCTGATTCAGGATTATCCGATGAGAGCACTATTTGATACGGGTGCTTCACATTCGTTTCTATCTGTGGACTTCATGTCACAGATCAGAGTGTCGATTCGTATGATGGCAGATAGTGTGAAGGTGTTATTACCGAATGGATGTGTGATGCATGCGAATAGGAATTGTTATGTGGAGGTACATATGGGAAGTCGGGATTTTGGACTGGAAGCATCGATGCTGCTGATATCGGAATTTGATGTGATCTTATGATATGGACTGGCTCTCGGAGCAGCGTGCCTTTATCAATTAAAATTCAAAGGAGATCACACTGGGACAGAATACTGAGCTAGATACGAAATTCGTTGATATGCGAGGATCGAGCAAATTGTTGATGTCTGCTCTGCAAGTAGTCAAAGCTATTTGGAAGGGCGCAGAGTTATTCTTCACGCTTATACTGGCTGTTGAGCCAAAATCTAGTGTGAGTGATGTTCCGATTGTTTCGAATTATGCTGATGTGTTTCCGAAGGAGCTTCCGGGGTTACCACCCCAGCTGGAGATTGACTTCTCTATTGAGTTGGTGCTAGGTGCAAAACCTGTGGCACGCTCGCTATATCGTGTAGCGCCAAAGGAAATGGCGGAACTGAAAATTCAGCTACAAGAATTGCTGGAACAGGGATATATACGCCCAAGTATGTCACCTTGAAGCACATATGTTCTCTTTATGAAAAATAAGGATGGTAGTCTGCGTTTGTGCATCGACTATCGAGAATTGAATAAGCTGACGAAGAAGAACAACTATCTGATACCTCGAATTGATGACTTATTTGATCAGCTAGTGGGATCAACCGTCTATTCAAAAGTGGACTTAAAGTTTGGTTATTACCAGTTGAGGATTCGAGAAAGTGACATTCCCAAGACAGCGTTTGGAGCACGCTAAGGTCATTATGAGTTCACAGTAATGTCGTTTGGGCTAACAAATGCGCCATCGATGTTCATGGACCTAATGCACCAAACATTTCGCAATTACTTGGAATTATTTGTAATCGTCTTTATTGATGACATTCTAGTGTACTCTCAGTCAGAAGAAGATCATGCGAACCATTTACGGATGTTGTTACATACCCTGAGGAGAAACAAGCTCTACATCAAGTTCTCAAAGTGTGAGTTCTGGCTGTTGTCAATGGCTTTTCTTGGCCATGTGGTGAGTGGAGAGAGCATTGCAGTGGATCCTTCAACGATAGTAGCCATACGGGAGTGGCCGGTGTTGTCTTCTGTTGCCGAAGTCAGGAGTTTCCTTGGATTGGCAGGCTACTACAGTCGTTTCGTAGAAAACTTCTCACGGATCGCTTTGCCTCTTACCACACTAACGATGAAGTATCAGAAGTTCGTTTGGACGCCGGAGTGCGCACGAGCTTTTGAAGATCTGAAGAGTCGCATGACCACAACGCCAATCTTGACATCGTCATGTGGTTCAGACGGCTTTGAAATCTACAATGATGCATCCGGGAGCGGCTTGGGCTGCGTTCTTCTTCAGTTTGGAAAGGTGATCGCTTATGGCTCATGCCAGTTGAAAGTGCATGAGCGAAACTATATCGTACATGACTTTGAGTTAACGGCGGTGATTTTTGCACTTAAACCGTGGCATCATTATTTATATGATGTGAAGGTGGAAATATTCGCGGACCATAAGAGCCTAAAGTATCTATTGGATTAAAAGGATCTCAACATGCGACAAAGTTGGTGGATGGAGTTCCTCAGGAACTACACCTTCTAGATTCATTATACTCCATGAAAGGGAAATGTCGTCGCAGATTCCTTGAGTCGTAGAACTCTGGAAAGGGTAACTTGGTTGCAGATGCATGATAAGCGTCTGATCCAGGAGCTGGGTGCTTTAGAGATTTCTTGTGTTGACAAGAATTCCACAACAAATGCATGCCTGAACTGGAAGGAGGTACAGTATGACCTTGCGGACAAGGTTCAGCGAGCAATAGAATTTGATGAAAGTTTACAACTCTATGCAGTGGATGGGTCAAATGGTCAATTCTCCTGGGATGACGGCCTTTTGTGAAAAGATGGTCATTTGTGTGTCCCGAATATGGGTAAGCTAAAAAAAGAATTAATGTATGAAGCTCACTTCACGAAGTATTCAATTCACCCATGGAGCACAAAGATGTACAAAGATATGAAGAAGCTGTTTTGGTGGCCGGGCATGAAGAAAGACATAGCAAATTATATGGCTACATGGCAGACCCGTGCCTTAGTGAAAGCAGAATGTCAGAAGCCTGGAGGTTTACTAAAGTCGCCACCCATTCTAGAATGGAAATTTGATGACATTTCAATGGATTTCGTACAAGGTTTGCTGAGATCTCAACGCAAAAATGATTATGTTTGGGTGATTGTGGACCGGTTGACTAAAGTGGCGCACTTCATTCCGAATAAGAGAGAAAATCTAGTGGAAATCTTGGCTAAGCTTTACGTCGAGCAAATAATACGATTGCATGGTGTGCCCCGTAGCATCGTAAGTGATCGAGATGGGCGCTTCACTTCGAATGATTGGATGCTAATCCATCAATTGTTGGGGACAAAATTAACGTTCAGTGCGACCTTTAATCCACAAATGGATGGCCAGACTGAGAGGACCAACAGAACGATGGAGGACATGCTCCGAATGTGCGCCTTGAATTTCGGGAAGAGGTGGGAAGACCATCTCTATATGGTAGAGTTCACCTAAAATAATTGCTATCAAGCTAGTATAAATATGACGCCTTTTGAAGCTTTATATGGTAGGAAGTGTCGTACACCATTAACATGGGCGGAAACAGGCGAATCTAAATTGTGTAAGCGTAAGGAAGTCGAAGAGGCTCATTCGACACTACGCGCTATCCATGAGAGGCTATAGATTGCCCAAGATAGGCAGGAAAAATATTACAACGCCAAGCACCGAAACGTAGAGTTTGCGGTTGGCGAGTGGGTATACTTGAAAATCAAACCATTCAAGGGCGTGTCCAGGATTCGGCGCTTGAAAAAGTTAAGATTGAAGTATCATGGTCCATTCGAAGTAATGGAGTGAGTTGGAGAAGCTGCCTATCGACTAGATCTTTCGACAGAATTAAGTGGATTGCATGATGTGTTCCCCATATTAGTGCTTCAAAAAGTCGTCGAAGATTCAGCTCATGTGATTGTGAATGATCGCGTACCGGTAGAATCTGGGCTAACGACGAAGGTTAGGCCCATTCGAATCGATGATAAAGCAGTTAAGAAGTTGTGGAACAAGACAATCAGATGGTCAAGGTCTGGTGAGACAACTATGGCCGTGAAGAGCTAACATGGGAGCAGGAGCAAACCTTGCGTGCTGAATTTCCCGAGTTATTTGTATAAAATGTTGTAACAGTTATTTTGTGAAGAAAACATATGTTGTAACATATTTGTTTCTGGTTTTTGATAGCTGTATTAAATTTCGGGACGAAATTTCTGTAAGGAGGGGAGGATTATAACACCCCAAAAAGGAGTAAGAAGGCAAAACCGTCGACCGTCGTTCGACGAACGTCGAACCGGCGTTCGACGAACGTCGAACCGGCGTTCGACGAACGTCGAACCGGCGTTCGACGAACGTCGAACCGGCGTTCGACGAACGTCGAACCGGCGTTCGACGAATGGGCTTGGCTTCTTTCGGAGGATGTCGAACGTCTTCCAGTACGTTCGACGAGAGTCGAACTACTTTCGACGAATATGGTTTCGACGAACATAGTGCTTTCGACAAGTTCATTTTATTTTGTCATATACATGGAATCCCCCACCAAAAGGTGGAGTTTCAAGGGATTTCTGTTGGGTTTATTCATGAAATCCCCAGACAGTCTTGCATATAGATCCTGAAATGTGTAGTACGGAATAGGTATGTTGTGTGAAGCCCATCTGGACAGGTTGGTCTGACTTGGTGATACTTTATTTTGCGCACCAGAGAAGAGTCCGCGTATAAACGAGTATTTTGTGGAGTCGGTGGGTTGTGCCTGTGAAGTGGAATAACAGGAAGTACTGGAGTGGAGTTCCAGGAAAATACCCTCAAAATTCATGTGATGTATGCTATAAAAGTCCAGTTTTTCTGGCACTGCAGGTGGCTGCATGGTTTTCTTGATAGTTAGTCCAGTTATGGTTGGGGTTGGGTATAAAAAGAGTGTTCTGTCGCTAACGCCAGACAATAGTGGTTGTTGCTGGCGATAGCTCCCAGCTAACCTGTGATTGTGAAAGCCAGTCCTCAGAGGACAGTGTGGATATTGTAAGCTATGTGCTCTTAAAGGCCAGTGAGCCGAACGGACATGGGTAAGTTGACCTGCGTCTGTCTAGACATTAAACTGGCGATTTGAGCAACGGGCAAGGGCTGAACTGTATCTGTATTATGGTTGTCTAACTTGAGTGCCTAAGTTATTGGCTTCATTAGGATCACATAATGAGAGTCTTCGGTTGTCCTCCATCAAGACTAAAGTCTTCAGCTGTGGGTCGTGGAGCATGAATGCTCAATGTTTACCATTGGGTCTGGGACCTGAGAACGGTGGTGGGAAGCTGGTTTTCCGGTACACCGATAATATGCCCTAAGTACACAGAGCGTCGGGACGTGCGGTCGACGTTTGTGATATATTGAACTGTGCGTGAGTGCACATTTTATGATATAACTGCTTGTGAAAATGCTATGTATGCAGGGAAGGAATACCACTGCCCCGGTAAATGGGTAAGGTTGTTATAAATTGGTCAGCTGAATGCTGAACATTGCTTTGTTTACCACCATTGCGGTGGATTGTCCCCATGCATGTGTTGGAGAGCCGAGCAGGAAATAGTGGGTTGAAGCTCTTGCTGCTGCTATGCTGGCCCTTGATGGCCGAATGAAGAAAAGTTTTACTGTTTTCATGTGTGGCCGGCCTGCGTGCCGATGTATGTAATCCACACTTGTGGAGAATAACTATAAAGCCTTAAGGCCAAATATTTTTTGCATATTTTGTATACATTCCTGTGAGATATATAAATATTGTTTTTTATATATTGTGGACATTCATGGTTGATGAGTTCTGTAATAACCCCTAATGCTTCCGCTAGAATGCTCTGAGTTAGGATACGTGTACTAGTCTTTGATATTAACCTATAACCCCGCCGCCTATTTGTGGTATATGGTGTGGGGCCCCGACTGGACCCTCTATTATATGTCATGTAACAGATGGAGGTGTTACAGTCTAAGAGCCATTCGTATATCATAACATGGTTATGTAATGACTGGAGAAATGGGAAGGGGGAGGTCGACCCGCGTCATGGCTATTTGCCCTGTCAATGTGAGTAACCAGAAAGGGACAAACCTACCTAGTAGCTATGTCGAGCGTTCGTTGGTAGGGTTACCTGTCGCTGCCATAGTTACGGGTCTTTGGCCTTGCATAGGCCGTAAAGACTACCAAAATTCTCATGATTGTTGTCGTCTTGTGAACGGTGGTGAGTCCATGGTTTTTGTCCGGACACCGAGAATGTGCCCCGAGAGCACGGGGTGTGTGGCCTTTCGTGCCTACACTAGTGGTGAAGTGTGCTTAAACTGCACTTTCATTGCTATGTTTGGTGTTGCTAATATATTGCAGGGAAGGAGTACCGCCACACCGAGTAAGGGGTGGGGTCATTATAATTTGGTCAGCTTTACCTGACCGTTGCCTTGTTTTGCCACCGTTTTGTTGATCGTTCTTATGCAGGAACATGTGATCCAAGTGGAAAGTACCGGGCTGAAGCTGTTGGAACACCCTATTACTTATTTGGGCAAGGATCACTATGTCTCTTAGGAAACCTGTTTTGACCTCATTATATAGATCTAAAGGTCAATTAGAATTGAGTCTAAGGGTTAGTACTTAGGTTTGAAAACTGCCCTCAAGACCAGAGATTTCAGTTTTGGAGACCAAGTCATTTCGTCGAGCTCAGTACGACGAATCGTCGAACTCCATTCGACAATCGTTGAGCTCACTTCGACGAATCGTCGAACTCCATTCGACGATCTCTGAGCTCAACTTCGACAAGTCGTCGAACTCCATTCGACGATCTTCGAGCTCAGATCGACGATCTTGACTCTAGTTTGATTCTCTATCTCTGAGCTCAGTTCGACGATAGTTGAGCTCAGATCGACGATCTCTGTTTCTGTCTAAGTCCAATCTCTGAGCTCAGTTCAATGATAGTGGAGCCCAGTTCGACGTTTTTTCTGAAGAGTTAGATGTTTTTCAAGATTCAAATCCAGACAGTTGTGGATTTATTGTCAGCATTTAATTCAGGATCTTGTAGCCATTTTTCAATTAATCTGGAGCAAGTTTCAAGGAATTTTCAAGGAATTTTCAAGGAATGTTTTGTTGGACTTTCCTCCAGAAGACAAATGAAATTAAGGAAGTAATTAATGACAAGCTAACGACTATCTTGGACAAAGGATCATTTCTATTCAGATGAAAGGAATAAAAGACATATTCATTCTCTACAATAAAGAATAATACCAACTTCTGCAACAACTCTTACAACAACAATTACACAAGAGAAAGAGAAAGAGTTACAGACATTCTCAGTCTCAAAGATTCATACAAGAACACCATCACCAAAGGAGATCAACAAACTGAAATCTTCAGATCTCTTTTGATTCAAGTGTTCAAAGGTCATCATCACTCAAGACTCCAGACACCACACATTTCAGTTGCTGCTGAAATCATCTATTGCTGGAGATCAAATCATCTGAAGGCCTATCACCCTACTGCAAAGCTTCACTTCCTGAACAACTCAAGATCTCAGGGGGAGCTTTGACAACATCCACTATCTTCTCTCTGACTGTTGACAGAGAAGATCATCTCATCCCTCTCTCTCTCTCTCTGCTGTAAAGGGTTTTTCAAACTTCCTTCAAAAGTTTGTGTTTGGTTTCTGAGACCTTATTAAAACTCAGTGGTGGCAAGACATCTGATCAAAATATCTGGTTTGGTTTTTGAGCACCTTATTAAAAGCTCATTGGTACCCAGGACACCTGATCAACTCATCCTGCAATGGATTCCTACCTAGAGTGGTAGAAGAGTGGATGTACCCAGGTTGATTGGGGAACCACTATAGCTCCTTGTGTCATCTGGTTGCTTGTCTTTCTTTTTGTTTCTGGCTGTGGTTTGTGATTAGATTGCTCTGTGATTATTCTGTGTTTAGATTTACTTTATATTATTTGCTTCCCTGTTCACTTAGGAATACAACAACTGTTGTAAAAAGTTTTTAGCAAGCACCATATACTCTATTCACCCCCCTCTAGAGTATATCGGATCTAACTTGCACTTTCAGAATCCCTTGATGCAGTGCTGGCCGTTAAAGGCCAAAGCGAGTTGTTTTCTTTTCCTATTTTCATGTACGGTCGGCTTGAGTACCGAAGTATGTAAAACACTTATTGTTTAAGTAAACAATTGTAAGGCCATAAGGCCAAAACTCCTTGTGTATTGATTCTTTCATTCCTGTTTTGAGCTATAGTGGACATTCATGATTTGTGATGGGTTCTTCCAACTCATTTAAAAGCTTCCGCTAGAATGCTCTATGTTAGGGTTCGATATTGTATCATAGTTTTTTTGGTATTAATATGTAACTCCACTGACTATCTGTGGTATAGAGCATGAGGTTCTGGCCGGACCTTCTGTTATATCTCATATGACGGATGAGGGTGTTATAATTTGGTATCAGACTACAGTGTCGGTCTTTCTTATATGAATTTGTGGGCGAATTCTTTTAAGGGGTGGTGAGCACATATATGTGCGTCATCGTTATAACATGAAAAGAACTCATGAATGTGCACTTAGGAATGAAAATACACATGTTCGATGAACCTGCGTGTTCCTATGATTGTGTTTTGCGATTTAATTTGGTCCCTTAATGTTTAGTCCTACGTATATAGGTGACCATGAGTGGTGCAAAAGAGTCAGAACGTCCGCACTCTGCAGAAAGCAGTGCACCTAATGATTCACCTGCAACACCTCCTTTGGCAAAACCGATAAGACTCGTGGCTGAGGCAGTGTTTGAAATGATAAATGCCTAGCCAGGGAGGCAATCACAACCTCCTGCCACTATTGTGGAGTAGGTGTCGCTTCGTGCGGCCGATCCTGGAGTGGTTGTAGAACCTTTGGCGTCAAGAAGAGTGACAAAAAAGCAGATTAAACATGTGATGAGCTTCAATCCTCCATTATTTACGGGGACTGGAACCCCAACCCAGGCCAAGGATTGGCTCTCTCGTGTTAAGAGAGTCATGACGGCGACTGAAAGGAAAGAATGGCAGAATTCAACCATAGCCGCTTTCCTGTTGGATGGAGAGGCGAGACTATGGTGGGAAGAGTTGGAGCTGCACCTCTTGGTTGGACGACAACTCACTGATGTCTTGATGGAGGACTTCTCGAGGTTATTCCTGGATAGATACCTCCGCTCGGCACATAGGATCGACGTAGAGAATCAGTTTCAGAGACTGACGTAGGTAGATAGTAGCGTGGATGAGTATCTCCACGAGTTCACGAGGTTGGGACGTTATGCTAGCGCTACTTTTGCTGACGAGGAGCGTAAGATCAACCGGTTCTATGAGGGTCTGCGTGATGACCTAAGGCTACTGCTCTCTGGGCCTATGATGCAGGGTTTTCTAACTCTGGTCTATACTTCCTGATCTCTGGAGAAAGATACGAAGAGAGTTCAAGAGAAGAAGTACTCAAGCTTGAAGAAGTCGGAGTTTAAGGTGTCGAGCTCGTCGAAATTCGGGTTCTGTAAGTGGAACAAGAAGGCTAGGACTTCGGGTCCAGCCCCGCCTTCGGGTGCGTATGAAGTTACTATAAGGCGAGGTTCGGTTACTTCCTATAATTGTGGCAAGCAGGGACACTTTGCCCGAGACTGTTGGAGTGGGTATCCGAAGTCAGAGAAGAAGCCTGGAGCAACTTATGCGAAGAATGGAAAGACAGTGGAGTCAACAGTATACCAATACGCTCCAGCCCAGCCTAGAGTTTACAACCTTTGCCAACAGGAGGCCATAAAGCATGCTGATGTGGTGACAGGTATAATTTAATCAAAAGCACATTTAGCTTTACATACTTGTTGCCTTATGCGCGTTAGCGTATGACTTGTTGTGCTAGGCTTTGTTTTGATATTTAATTGCCTGACGAGATCACTGTTCGATACGGGAGCTTCACACTCCTTTTTGTCCGAGGAATTTGTATCGCGCATCGGAGTGCCTTCTTCGATGGCAATGGATAAATTGGATGTTCTGCTGCCTAACAGGTGCTCTATGCGCGTAGATGGAGTTTGTTGCGTGAAGGTACGGATTGGGTGTCAAAAGTTTTACTTACAAGCATCACTACTACCGATAGTGGAGTTTGATGTGATCTTTGACATGGACTGGCTCTCGGAGCAGCGTGCGTACATTGATTGCAATTGCAAGGTGGTCATACTGGGGGTGGATACAGAGCGTGAGATGACATTCTCTGGCATGAGGGGATCGATCAAGACTTTGATGTCTGCTATCCAGGTAGTTAAGGTAGTTCGTAGTGGTGCAGAGCTATTCTTCACTTTAGTGGAGGCTTTGTAGCCCAAGCCAGGTCTGGATAGTATCCCGGTTGTATCAGAGTTTCCTAACATTTTTCCTGAAAATCTCCCTAGATCCCCACCTCAGCGAGAGATCGACTTCACCATCGAGCTAGTTTCAGGTGCCAAGCCTGTACAACCCCGTATTCGCGAAGAGTGGACCCTAAATGAGGCGGACACATTTTTAAGCTTTTTGGGCGTTTTGAACTCTTGGTGGCCAATTTTGACTATAGCTTGGAAACATACTAGTAGGGGGGAAAAATTTCCCTCCCAGTGGCCCCTTCTTTGAGGCAGGTGCGGCGGGCAGGCAGGGGCGAGATCGGCCCGGGGCCAGGTCTCGCCCGCCCCGCGGGCAGGCAGGGGCGGGACCGGCCCGTGGTCGGGTCTCGCCCGCCCCGCGGGCAGGCAGGGGCGGGACCGGCCCGGGGCCGGGTCTCGCCCGCCACGCGGGCAGGCGGTGGCGAGACCGGACCGGGGCCGGGTCTCGCCCGCCCCGCAAGCAGGCGGGGGCGAGACCGGCCCGGGGCCGGGTCTCGCCCGCCCCGCGGGCAGGCGGGGGCGAGACCGGCCCGGGGCCGGGTCTCGCCCGCCCTACGGGCAGGCGGGGGCGAGACCGGCCCGGGGCCCGGTCTCGCCCGCCCCGCGGGCAGGCGGGGGCGAGACCGGCCCGGGGCCGGGTCTCGCCCGCCCCGCAGGCAGGCGGGGGCGAGACCGGCCCGAGGCCCTGTCTCGCCCGCCCCGCGGGCAGGTGGGGGCGAGACCGGCCCGGGGCCGGGTCTCGCCCGCCCCGCGGTTTTGCATGTGGGCTCTCCTCTTCTTTGGCCTCCTTTGGGCCTTGTCGTTACCGTTTTTCCCCCGGGATGTTTTTACCCCTTTGACCCCCGGCGTGGCGGTTTCCTATTGGACCAAGGCTTATTTGCCTTAGGGGCGTTTCAGACATTTTGGATCATGTGCTTGGAAAAAACTATAAATAGACCCCCTTGGGTGTCTTGGAGGGGATCCTTTTCTTAGCTTCCTCCTCCCTTAGCTCCTTCTTGGTAGAGTAGAGAGAGCTCTCCAAGGCGCCTAGCCTAGCCCTTTAGTGATGGAGGGGAAGAGCTCAGGTAGCCTTCCGGGTGTGAGGTGGGACCTCCGTGCTAGAGTCGAGGGTCTGTTCATAGTCTCCTAAGTCTCCGGTCCGTGACGTTCTCTCGAGTGTAGTAGGTGTGAGGTCACCCCTTTCAGGGACCCCGAACTCCAAGAGAGACCAAGTTTTTGGTTTCAACATTTTGGTGCGGTGAGCGTGGAGAGTGACCAGCACAGAAGATCTCGGGAGAGTGTCATGACGGGAGGTCAAGGAGGTAGTGATGATCTCGGCGAGCTCCCCACCCCAGGACCCTTTGTGGGGAGGCAAAAGTTCATGGCCTCCATCCAGGGCATCATGGAGATGCTGCGAAGCATCGCTCCTCAGTGTGGCAGCTCCACCCCGACCCCCCAGGAGCTAGCTCCCCCTCTCGACGAGCCGACTGCCAGGGGTCTAGGATAGATGACCCCAGCAGGGGGAGAAGGAAGTGCAATAGGAAGAAGGCCCGGGAAGGAGAGGATGGGCGATGGGGTCGATCGAGACCTCACCGGCCGGGAGCTGTTCTCCAGCCCGGCGAGTGCCAACCTCCCAGGCGAGCAGGTCGCGCGAGTGGAGGTGGCGAGACCACCCCTTAGGGGGTCACCCTTCAGCGAGCTGATCATTTCAGCTCCCGTTCCCGAGGGGTTCAGAGAGCCGGACATGGCTTACTATACGGGGAAGGATGACCCCGTCCAACATCTGCAGTGGTTCGAGGATGCCGTCTCCATCAGGCCGATGATGGATGCCTTCAATTGTCGCCTCTTTGCGATCACGCTGAAGGAGAAGGCAAGGGACTGGTTCCATCAACTCCCTCCGAGGTCGATCTATGGGTTCGAGGACTTGAGCCGAAGCTTCCAACTCCGCTTCTCCACCTCCAAGAAGCGGAAGAGGAGTCCTGAGTCCATCTTCTTGATAAGGCAGGGGGCCGAGGAGTCGTTGGCCCGCTACGTTGACCGGTTCCAAGAGGAGATCCTGGAGGTCCAGGAGATGCCAGAGTATGCTCTCCAGATGGCCTTCACCGTTGGGCTGAAGAAGGGCTTCTTCAAGATGAACTTGACCCGGAAGGCCCCCTTTCCTTCGAGGAGCTGATGGAAAAGGCGGCAGAGGAGATAGCCATAGAGGCGGCCAACCCGGCGTTTGTCAAGAAGTTGGCAAAGCTGACAGAGACAGAGGAAAAGGAGCAAGGTGGCTCGAGGCCCTAGGAGGGAAGAAGGAACCAGGTTGGAGGCAGCAGGGAGGACCCGCTCAGGGCCCGGGAAGAGGTTACGCCCATGATGGGGGAAACTTCCATGGGGGCCAAGGAAGGTTCAACTTCCAGAGTCAAGCCCCTAGGCAGCTCCTACCCCCACCACAGCAAGTGATGGAAATTGGTCGAAGGGAGAGGAGGAACCTCACGGGAAGGAGAAGAGTCAGAGTAGAGTTACCCTACTATGAGTTCCACCAGGAGGAAGGCCACGCAATATCTACTTGCCCCGAATTTCTGGAGTTGAGAAGGACAAGAGCTCCAGCACCGCAACCTCATCAGCCTCAACAAGCGCAAGACCCGGTGCGGATTGAAGAAGTCCGACCTGAGGCAGCAGAGGAGAGATATGAAGACAGGGTTGATGTGGGCACCCGGGGAAGGATCGAATGATTCACGGGGAAAGAGGGAGGTAAGAGAGAAGTGAATCATCTCTTTGTAATGAACTTAACTTGCGTTGTATCAGCTATGATTAATGGTAGAAACCACCGAAAATATTTATGGTCCATGAAAGGTCTCTCTCCGAGATGGATTCCGCTGTCAGGTTCTCACCAGCTGGCAGGGTAGGTTGATCTCTCGTGGAGGCTAAGTCCTTTTAGCTCCGAGATAGATTCTGCTGCCAGGCTCTCACTAGCTGGCAGGGCAGGTTGATCTCTCGTGGAGGCTAAGTCCCTTAGCTCCGAGATGGATTCCGCTGTCAGGCTCTCACTAGCTGGCAGGGCAGGTTGATCTCTCGTGGAGGCTAGGTCCCTTAGCTCCGAGATGGATTCCGCTGTCAGGCTCTCACTAGCCTGCAGGGCAGGTTGATCTCTCGTGGAAGCCCAAGTCCCTTAGCTCCGAGATGGATTCCACTGTCAGGCTCTCACTAGCTGGCAGGGCAGGTTGATCTCTCGTGGAAGCCCAAGTCCCTTAGCTCCGAGATGGATTCCGCTGTCAGGCTCTCACTAGCTGGCAGGGCAGGTTGATCTCTCGTGGAGTCTAGGTCCCTTAGCTCCGCGATGGATTCCGCTGTCAGGCTCTCACTAGCTGGTAGGGCAAGTTGATCTCTCGTGGAAGCCCAAGTCCCTTAGCTCCGAGATGGATTCCGCTGTCAGGCTCTCACTAGCTGGCAGGGCAGGTTGATCTCTCGTGGAAGCCCAAGTCCCTTAGCTCTGAGATGGATTCCGCTGTCAGGCTCTCACTAGCTGGCAGGGCAGGTTGATCTCTCGTGGAGGCTAGGTCCCTTAGCTCCGAGATGGATTCCGCTGTCAGGCTCTCACTAGCTGGCAGGGCAGGTTGATCTCTCGTGGAAGCCCAATTCCCTTAGCTCCGAGATGGATTCCGCTGCCAGGCTCTCACTAGCTGGCAGGGCAGGTTGATCTCTCGTGGAGGCTAAGTCCTTTTAGCTCCAAGATGGATTCCGCTGCCAGGCTCTCTCTAGCTGGCAGGGCAGGTTGATCTCTCGTGGAGGCTAAGTCCCTTAGCTCCGAGATGGATTCGGCTGTCAGGCTCTCACTAGCTGGCAGGGCAGGTTGATCTCTCGTGGAGGCTAGGTCCCTTAGCTCCGAGATGGATTCCGCTGTCAGGCTCTCACTAGCTGGCAGGGCAAGTTGATCTCTCGTGGAAGCCCAAGTCCCTCCGCCCCGATGATGGTCCCGCTGCCAGGCTCCCACTAGCTGGCAGGGCCGGTGGTGCCCCTCGTGGAGTAAGTGTTTGCACCCCCGAGGTCGTCTCGTCACCCAGGCTCCCATTAGCTGGCTTGATAGGTTGACCCCTCCGGAGTCGCGCGCAAAAAGTGCACTCCGCGAATACGTGGGGTTGGATGTTTCTTTCCGAGCTTGTGCCAACCTCGGAAAGAGCGGGGATTGTGTACAACCCCGTATTCGCGAAGAGTGGACCCTAAATGAGGCGGACACATTTTTAAGCTTTTTGGGCGTTTTGAACTCTTGGTGACCAATTTTGACTATGGCTTGGAAACATACTAGTAGGGGGGAAAATTTCCCTCCCAGTGGCCCCTTCTTTGAGGCAGGTGCGGCGGGCAGGCAGGGGCGAGATCGGCCCGGGGCCGGGTCTCGCCCGCCCCGCGGGCAGGCAGGGGCGGGACCGGTCCGTGGCCGGGTCTCGCCCGCCCCGCGGGCAGGCAGGGGTGGGACCGGCCCGGGGCCGGGTCTCGCCCGCCCCGCGGCCAGGCGGTGGCGAGACCGGACCGGGGCCGGGTCTCGCCCGCCCCGCGGGCAGGCGGGGGCGAGACCGGCCCGGAGCCGGGTCTCGCCCGCCCCGCGGGCAGGCGGGGGCGAGACCGGCCCAGGGCCGGGTCTCGCCCGCCCAGCGGGCAGGCGCGGGCGAGACCGGCCCGAGGCCCGGTCTCGCCCGCCCCGCGGGCAGGCGGGGGCGAGACCGGCCTGGGGCCGGGTCTCGCCCGCCCCGCGGGCAGGCGGGGGCGAGACCGGCCCGAGGCCCGGTCTCGCCCCCCCCCCCCCCCCCCCCCCCCCCCCCCCCCCCCCCGCGGCCAGGCGGGGGCGAGACCGGCCCGGGGCCGGGTCTCGCCCGCCCCGCGGTTTTGCATGTGGGCTCTCCTCTTCTTTGGCCTCCTTTGGGCCTTGTCGTTACCGTTTTGCCCCCGGGATCTTTTTACCCCTTTGACCCCCGGCGTGGCTGTTTCCTATTGGAGCAAGGCTTATTTGCCTTAGGGGCGTTTCAGACATTTTGGATCATGTGCTTGGAAAAAACTATAAATAGACCCCCTTGGGTGCCTTGGAGGGGATCCTTTTCTTAGCTTCCTCCTCCCTTAGCTCCTTCTTGGTAGAGTAGAGAGAGCTCTCCAAGGCGCCTAGCCTAGCCCTTTGGTGAGGGAGGGGAAGAGCTCAGGTAGCCTTCCGGGTGTGAGGTGGGACCTCCATGCTAGAGCCGAGGGTCTGTTCATAGTCTCCTAAGTCTCCGGTCCGTGACGTTCTCTCGAGTGCAGTAGGTGTGAGGTCACCCCTTTCAGGGACCCCGAACTCCATGAGAGACCAAGTTTTTGGTTTCAACAAAGCCTGTGTCGCGCTCCCCACACCGCTTAGAGCCTAAGGAGATGGTGAAATTGAAGGTACATCTTCAAGAGCTGTTAGATCAAGGGTATGTGTGTCCAAGTTCGTCGCCTTGGAGTGCGCCAATCCTTTTTGTTAAGAAGAAGGATGGAAGTTTACGACTGTGCATTGATTACCGAGAGTTGAATAAGCTGACTGAGAAGAATAAATATCCGATCCCGAGGATTGATGATCTGTTTGATCAAATGGCTGGGTCGACTGTGTACTCGAAGCTAGATTTGAATCCGGGTACAATCAACTGAGAATTAGGGAAAGTGACATTACCAAAATGGCTTTCAGCACACGTTATGGGCATTATGAATTCATTGTCATGCCGTTTGGGCTGACGAATGCGCCATCCATGTTTATGAATCTGATGAACCGGACATTTATAGAGTACTTGGACCGGTTCGTTATAGTCTTCATTGACGATATATTGGTGTACTCATGGTGCGAGGATGATCATTTCAAGCATCTACATATGGTATTAGAGACCCTAAGGAGGAACCAACTGTACACCAAATTCTCCAAATGTGAGTATTGGCTGTCCTTGGTAGCGTTCCTTGGTCACGTGTTCAGTGGAGAGAGAATTGATGTAGATCCGATGAAGATAGTTATGATACGGGAGTGGCCTGTGTTGTCTACTGTGTCGGAAGTCCGGAGTTTTCTGGGGCTTGCCGGATATTACAGGCACTTTGTAGAGACCTTATCCCAAATAGCATTGCCCCTCACCACTCTGACAAGAAAGTATCAGAAGTTTGTTTGGTCACCGGAGTGCGCACAAGCTTTCAAAGAACTAAAGTATCGTCTGACCACGACACCTGTCTTATGTTCACCATGTGGATCAGAGGGCTTTGAGATTTACAGTGAAGCCTCTAGGAGTGGATTAGGCTGTGTTTTGCTTCAGCACGGGAAGGTGATATCCTATGTTAAAAGTAACGAACATGCAGTAACAAACAGATAGAGTTTTGAATAATTGAAACTTTATTATCCAAAAGGAATATCTATTACAAAGGTATGCCCTCCCTTATATAGAATGGAGGAGAGAAGAGAGAATACAAATAAGAGATGTGGGACTAAAAATTTACAGGACTAAGCGGACTATACAGAACAAACCGCACAAGCCGCGCGGTTAGACAGACGGGCTAACCGCACGGCTACCACCAGAGAGAAAGCAAGATTGCCAGAGTAGACCGCTAGACCGCCCGGTCTCCAAGCCGGCTGAGACAAACCGCCAGACTGCGCGGTCTTCAACCCGCCAAGACAGACCACCGGACCGCCCGGTCACCAACTTCAACACTCCCCCTCAAGATGGAGCATATATATCGATCATGCCCAGCTTGTCACAAACATGAAGAAACGAGGCGGAAACTGGTTTGGTGAAGATGTCAGCCAGCTCTTTATCAGAAGTGACAAAGGGAGTGCAAATTTGTTCTTTTAAGATCTCTTCACGAATGAAATGACAGTCGACCTCAATGTGCTTTGTTCTTTCATGGAATACCGGATTTTTAGAGATGTATATGGCAGCCTTGTTATCACAGAACATAGGTAGAGGATGGTTGTAGACCTCTCCTAAATCTAGCATGAGAGCCCGCAGCCATTTTAACTCACAAGTGGTCGATGCCATACTGCGATACTCAGCTTCTGCACTGGACCTGGAGACAACAGACTGCTTCTTGCTCTTCCAGCTCACCAGATTTCCCCCAACAAAGGTGCAAAAACCTGAGGTTGACTTGCGATCCCCTTTGTCATCAGCATAACTTGCATCTGAGTATGCTTCAATACTCAGATGACCATTCCTCTGAAATAGTAATCCTTTCCCAGGCGCTGCTTTGATATACTCTAAGATCCGTAAGGCAGACTGTAGATGTCACTCCCTAGGTGCTTGCATGAATTGACTCACCTTGCCCATAGTATAGGAAATATCAGGCCTGGTCACTGTGAGATATATGAGCTTACCAACCAGACGCCTGTACCTCGAACTATCTGAAAGAGGAGGCAAATCATCTGTCCAGGTTTTGTCTTCTCCAGTTGCCATGGGGCATCGGGCAGGTTTCGCTCCAGTCAATCCTGCTTCCTTTAAAAGATCAAGGGCATACTTATGCTGAGAGAGAACTAAAGAGTCGGGCTTCCGAGAGATTTCGATCCCCAGAAAGTACTTTGGAGAGCCCATATCTTTTGTGATCAGATGTTGGCAAAGATGACGCTTTGTCAGGGCTACCACTTCCTGGTCATCGCCAGTGAGAAGAATATCATCGACGTACACAGCAAGAACAACCAGCCCAGAAGGAGTTTTGCGAATAAAGAGAGAGTGATCGGCAGAGCTTCGCACAAAACCAACGGCCGCCATGATCCCGCTGAACTTGTCAAACCAAGCTCTAGGGCTCTGCTTGAGGCCATAGATTGCCTTCTTCAGCTGACATACGCGTGTCTCCCCCTGAGCAACATACCCAGGAGGTTGCTCCATGTAAACGACCTCATGAAGATCACCATAAAGGAAGGCATTCTTGACATCCAGCTGGGAAATCGGCCAATCCTTATTTACCGCCATAGAGAGAAGTACCCAGATAGTGCTGAGACGAGCCACGGGGGAGAAGGTGTCAAAGTAATCAACCCCATATGTCTGAGTGAAGCCCTTAGCAATAAGGCGAGCCTTATAACGATCCACAGTGCCGTCGGGGCCAAATTTGACCACAAATACCCAGCGACAGCCAACAACATCAGTGCCGAAGGGAGGAGGAACAAGAGTCCAGGTACCCCGCTCAGTTATGGTCGCCATTTACTCATACATGGCCATCTTCCAATGAGGAATAGCAAGGGCCTCCTGGTAGGAGCGGGGTATGGCAGTGGCAGAGAAAGCCAGTGCAAATGCCCTGCGAGAAGGGGTAAGACGATCAGAGGAAACAACAGTAGCAAGGGGGTGTAGGGTACACGTCTGCACCCCTTTGCGAAGAGCTATAAGAAGATCCAGGTCAGCCGGGCCCGCGGCATCCGGAGCATTCATGGTAGAGAAAGCTAGCCCGGGAGTAGAGAGCGACGGCGGCGGAGATGAGGGAGAGGGTGGTGGAGAAGGGAAAGAGAGAGGTGGAGGGAGAGGAGGGGATGGAGACGGTGTAGGGGTGGAGATTGTAGTAGGAGGCGAGTGAACGAAGGGAACGGTAGGAGAATCAGAAGCTGGGAGAAGAGGAGAGGAGTCATCCGAGAAGTAGGAGGTATTCTCGAAGAAGGTGACGTCAGTAGAGATGAACTGCTTACGAAGGACAGGATCAAAGCAACAATAGCCTTTCTGAGAGGTGGAGTACCCCAGAAAGACACATTTGGTGGAGCGAGGGGAGAGCTTATCACGGGTGGCAGAAGGGGTATGCCATTGGAGAATATCTGTGGAGGTGGAGGAGAAGGTGGAAAAAGCAGAAATGTTGTCCAGGAAGTATAGGCCGCCACTCTCAGTCCCAGTAGCAATCGTCCGTTGGGAGTCCGGATCCTGAAAAGAGCAAGAAGTAGAAGTAAATGTCACGGAACAATGTAATTGCTTGTAAAGAGAGGTAACAGATAATAAGTTGCACAAAAACTGGGGCACGTATAGAGTATCCGCCAAGTGAAGAGACGGAGTGACATGAACTATCCCCGTTCCATGGACTGATGATGAAGAGTCGTCAGCAAGAATAACCGGGGGCAACCGATCATGTTTTTCTAGGAGAGAGAAACACTGGAGATTGCCGATCATATGATTTGTAGCACCAGTGTCGATCAGCCATTTTCCCTGAGTAACAACGTGGGCACGATCAGAAGACGTGACAACCGAGGCGAACGGCTTGGAGGAGGAGATGAAAGTCATGAAGGGTGGAATAAGAAACTGCAGCGGTCTCGGTGACAGCACAGCAGCGGCAAGAAGGGCCACGACCAAGGTACAGAGCAAGGCAAAAGGGGAAGAAGAGGGAAGCACAAGCCGCGCGACTGAACAGGAGGTCGCGGCGACTAACAAGCAGGAGCAGCGAAAGGAAGAACGACAGAGAGGCCGCTCAAACAAGGAAGAATCCGCGCGAACAGAGAGAAAGCCGCGGGGAGAGGAAAAGAGTGCAACCCGCGCGAAACCGCAGCGGTTTAAAGGGAAGAAGTCGCGCAAACACGAGCGGCTAGGAAGCAGAACAAGGAACAGCGGGGGAAGAGGTCGCGCGGACTGAAAAGTCCGAGCGAACAGAAGAGAAGAGGAAGGAAGGAGCAGCAGCGACAACAACAAGTCGCAAGCCGGGCGAACAGATCCAGGTCGCGCAGCTAGGGGAAAAACAGGCGGCTAGAAGGAAACAGGTCGCTGCGACAACTAAACAGGTCGCGGCGACGAAGAGCAACAAGAGAAGGGAAGAGAGGAAACAAGCCGCGGGAACAGAGTAGCGGGTGGAAGAGAGGACAAGCCGCGAAGACAGGTCGTGAGAAGCAGAAACAAGCGGCGAGAAGCAGAGAGCGCACACAATCAGGAGGAAAGGACCGTGTCCTCTGATACCATGTTAAAAGTTGCGAACATGCAGTAACAAACAGATAGAGTTTTGAATAATTGAAACTTTATTATCCAAAAAGAATATCTATTACAAAGGTATTCCCTCCCTTATATAGAATGGAGGAGAGAAGAGAGAATACAAATAAGAGATGTGGGACTAAAAATTTACAGTACTAAGCGGACTATACAGAACAAACCGCACAAGCCACGCGGTTAGACAGACGGGCTAACCGCACGGCTACCACCAGAGAGAAAGAGAGATTGCCAAAGTAGACCGCTAGACCGCCTGGTCTCCAAGCCGGCTGAGACAAACCGCCAGACCGCGCGGTCTTCAACCCGCCAAGATAGACCGCCAGACCACCCGGTCACCAACTTCAACATCCTATGTATCGCACCAGTTGAAGGTGCATGAGAGGAATTACTCGGTCCATGATTTGGAGTTGGCGGCCGTGTTATTTGCTCTCGAACTTTGGAGGCATTATCTATATGGGGTTAAGGTCGATATTTATTCAGATCATAAGAGCCTAAAGTATCTGATAGATCAAAAGGACCTGAACATGCGTCTGCGTAGGTGGATGGAGTTCCTTGGGGACTACACTTATAAGATTCATTATTTTCCTGGGAAGAGAAATGTTGTGGCAGATGCTTTGAGTCGTAGGACTCCTGCACAGGACAACTGGTTACAGATGTACGACGAGCGGCTTATTCGGGATTTGGAGACCTTGGAGATCTCTTGTGTTGACAAGGGATCTAGTGCAAACACGTGTTTGAGTTGGAAGGAGGTTCAATACGACCTTGCAGACAGGATTCGGTGGGCCTTGGAGTTGGACGGGACCTTGAAACGTCACTGGGTGGAAGCCGTTGATGGATCTAACAGTCAGTTCTTTGTCGACGTTGGCCTTTTATGGAAAGGGAGCCGACTGTGCGTCCCCAATGTGTGGAAGTTGCGAGAATAATTGATGTATGAGACGTATTTTATAAAGTACTCGATTCACCCCAGGAGCAATAACATGTTCAAGGACTTGAGGAAACTATTCTGGTGGTCAAGTCTGAAGAAAGACAACATTATATATGGCAAAGTGTCAGACCTATGCCTTAGTGAAGGCTGAATGCCAGAAGCCTACCGAATTCCTAAAGTCCTTGCCTATATCGGAGTGGAAATTTGATGACATCTGCATGGATTTCGTGCACGGATTGCCGAGATAGCAAAAGGGGAACAACGCCATTTGGGTGGTTGTTAATCATTTAATGAAGGTGTCACATTTCATACCCAATAGGAAGGATGATTCAGTGGAAAAGCTGGCAAAGGTTTATGTGTACAGCATAGTCCGTTTACACGGCATACCCCAGAGCATCGTTAGTGACTGAGATGGTCATTTAACATCTAACGATTGGAGGCTCATTCATCAGTTGTTGGGCACCAATTTGAACTTCAGCGCGTCTTTTCACCCACAGACAGATGGCCAGACTGAAAGGGTGAACAAGACGATGGAAGATATGCTTCGTATGTGTGCTTTGGATTTTCGGAAAAGGTGGGAGGACCCTCTTTTTATGATTGAGTTCGCATATAATAACAACTACAAAACTAGCATTCATATGGAACCCTTTTGAGGCTCTGTATGGAAGGAGGTGTCATATGCTGTTGGCTTGGATAGAAATGGGAGAATCGAAGCTGTACAAGCAAAGGGACGTTGAAGATGCTTCATCAATGATACGGTTGATTCGAGAATAGCTACTTATTGCTCAAGATAGGCAGGAAAAGTATCATAATGCCAAACATCAGAACATGGAGTTTGCGGTGGGTGATTGGGTACACCACAAGATAAAGTTGTTTAAGGGCGTATTAAGGATTCGATGCTTAAAGAAGCTTAGTATGAGGTATGTTGGCCTTTTGAGATCTTGGAGCGGGTTGGTGAAGCCGCCTATCAGTTCGCTTTTTCGGTGGATTTGAGCGGTTTGCATGATGTATTTCACATCTCAGTGCTGTGGAAGGCTATTCAAGAGCCTACTCAAGTGGTTGCTGCGAATCAAGTGCTGGTTGACAGTGGGTTTTTTGATGCGCGAAAACGGCACCGCCTAGTTAACACGGAGGGGGGGTGTTCGGTCTCACATGCTAGGAGAGGAAGAGGATGAAGGTTGCAGGGAAAGAGGAAGCTTCTGAGTGCTCGAGAGTGGAGAAGGCGCTTGTTAAAGGGGTTGCGGGGATAGAGGAGAGGTTTGCTGAGAGCAGCGGAGGAGGTTGATCAGGAGAGGAGGTTGATCAGGAGAGGAGGTTGATCAGGAGCTGTCGAGCAGACAGTTACTTGGACGGTTGTTCTTGCAGGTTGGGTGCTGAGGGAGCTGAGCTGAGCTGAGCTAAGAAGAAGAGAGGGGGGCCACTAGCAGCGGCAAAAGCAGACTTCGCCCTCCACGGCTTAAATGCCACTCTTGCGACAGGATTTCCTTTGATTAATATTGAGAGTTACAACGTACAATGCGCCTTTTCAAGAAAGCAATAAAGGGTACAATGGGGGGAAGCTAGAGGCTAAGGAAAAGGAATGCCAGAGGAGGCCGCGCGGACTGAGAAACGGAGTCGGCAGGCCGCACGGTCAAGGGAAACGGGAGACCGCGCGGACTGGATAACCAGAGGCCGGCAGGCCGCGCGATTGAAGGCATAGGGAGGGGTGCGGACTGAGAAACGGAGTCCGCAGGAAATGGACTTGCTGCGGGATGTCTTCGAGCCTGAGCACCTTGGAGTGTCTGAGCCTGGATCTGACGCTGGATATCCTCCATATAAGAGTTATGGGGGTCTATTTATAGGCCAGAGGAGGTAACGGCTTGCGGTGACGTTACCCCTGGAGAGACGGTAACCTGGGCGAGAAGAGGACGGAGTCCGTCGAATCTGCAACAGGCCGCGCGGACTGGGGCTTGCTTCTGAAGCCGATGCTGCTGACGGCGAACTGAGAGACTTAGTGGCGGACTGCGATGCAGGTCTGCGGAGTTTGCCACTGCTAAGCTGGGACTGTTCGCCTGCTGCTGGGGTGGCAGACGCTGGAGGCTAAGTAGCGGACTGCAAGGAGAATCTGCAGAGTCCGCTGCTATTGAGCTGATGGATCTATAATGGGGTGCGAGCTGAAGAGTGCCCCCGGGGTCCGTCGAGTCCGCACAAGGTTATGCGGACTGGGACTGACTTCTGGAGGATCTGCTGCCTGGCGGGCTGGGAGGAATCCGCCACTACTGACTGAGTCCGCGCCAAGACTGCGGACTGAGGGTGGTTGACCCTGCCGCTGGAGAAGAGCTGGTGCTGGCTGAGAGGCGGACTGCATTGAGAGCCCGCGGAGTCCACCGAGTCTGCGCCTGTTGCTAAGCTGAGTCCGCTTATGTTGGAGATGGAGAGTCTGGCTGTTGAGGTTGCTGGGGTTCAACGATGAAAGAGGATTAGAAGTCTTGACCACACTTCGAGCCCGCCGAGCTTGTGATGAATGGGACGTTGCTGCTAGTTTTGGCGGGTATCCGAAGCTGGAGTCCACGCTCTATAGGCGGGCTGGAGGAGTAGGCTGCCCATGTTGCCGATTGCAAGGGCTGAGTGACCTGCCGAGCTTGACAAGGCAGGCCGCGCGTGCTGGCAAGGTTGAAGCCGCGGTAGCCGACTGACATCCTGGGGGCAGGTCGCCACCTATGCTTGGCTGTTTGGAGCGGTCTGGTGTTCTAGAAGAATGACTTGCAGGAGCGGGCTGAAAGAGCGGCTAGTTCTTGTAAAGGATGCGACTTGTCGCCGACCTGGGCTAATAGGGAGTTGAGTCTGGCAAGGAGAGTCCTGCGGAGACAACCTTGCAGTTAAACTGAAAAAGTGGCGGCTTGTAGAGGCGGACCGCGGAAGCAGTCCGCGGCCCCTGCCGACCAAGGGAAGACATGCGGCCTGGGCTGTCAGACCACTGAGACCGCGCAAGCCACGCGGCCTGAGCAGACAGAGAATTCTGTCCGCCCACCCTAGGGCATCGCGGCTTCCAGAAGGAACCCGTGGCAGGCCGCGATGAGCGAGCTGGCTGCCTTGGGAAGGATCGCCGATTTCAGGGTTAACATAATCTCCGCACTTTTTTATGTTCCAAAGGGAACTTCGAAAAAGTTGGAGACCGACGTAAATCATGATCCACCCCAAAGGAAGAGGAGACAAGGGGAGATAGAACCTGATGTCTCTCCTAACAAGGCTGCTACTGCCTATCTTTTTCCTGCAAAGGAAAAGTTAGTGTAGGAATGTATGGAAGGTACACTTAATGCATACCTGAGTTTCCCTTTGCAAAATGAAGAATATGTGTCTTCTACTGAGTTCTGCAAAATGAAGGTGAGGGAAACAAATGGATGCATAATAACTTGCAAGTACCTGATGGAGGCTTGCAAGCATTTGCTGCTTTCTGCAAAAGAGATGTTAGGAGCAAATATGGGATATATAAAAGTAACTTGCAAGTATCTATGAAGAAACTTGCAAGTGTCTGCTGTTCTCTGCAAGAAAAGAGTTAGGAGCAGACAAAATATATGAGGGTAGCTTGCAAGTAACTGTGAAGAAACTTGCAAGGGTCTGCTGACCTCTGCAAGAAGAGAGTTAGGAGCAGACAAAACATGAAAATAGCTTGCAAGTACCTGTGTAGAAACCTCCAAGATTATGTTGTTTTCTGCAAAGAAGAGAGTTAGGAGCAGGCAAAACATGAAAATAGCTTGCAAGTACCTGTGAAGAAACTTGCAAGGATCTGCTGTTTTCTGTAAAGTGAGAGTTAGAAGCAGATATTGTATATAAAGACTAAGCTGCAAGTACCTAGATGAGGCTTGCAGGTGCCTGCTGATCTCTGCAAAGAGAAGAGTTAGAAGCAGACAATATATGAAAGAAGCTTGCAAGTACCTGGGAGAAGGCTTGCAAGTGTCTGCTAGTCTCCGCAAGAAAAGAGTTAGGAGCAGACATATATATGAAAGGAGCTTGCAAGTACCTGGGAGAAGGCTTGCAAGTGTTGACAGTTGATAAGATAGGGTGGATAGGATCAGATTAGCAGAGAAGAAGCTTGATGTATTCTGTCAATAGTATTACTTGATCCCAATTGTATTGCTTGATGATCAAAGAGAGTTGGATTCCTTGATCGATGTTTGATGCCATTAACGTTTAATAAGAGCAATGAATAGCTTTATGAATCATCATCTGATAGAGCTCAAGCAAGTAGTAAATGAAAAATGAGAGTAAGAGAGCTTGTATAGGTTATCATTTGGTAGAGATTATGCAGACAATGCATATAAGATGAGCACAAGCAAACTGAATGCTGGAAATCCTTTTGGTAGGTCGGATTAACCTGTTCACCTGTGAAAGAGGTAGTTGATAACGAAGAGGACTAGCTATACTCCCTTGACAGAGCACAAAATGGAGACATGCGCACAAAAATCCTAAGAAGGAAGCGGCAGATGCACTGCTCTCTTGCCTCGAGTACAAACATCACTGATCAATGAGACTAGTTGCGCCAAGTGGCCTATTGCTTGTCTGTGGATTGATTAGTGGAATTGTGGGATCCCATAAAGACACAGATCGAGAGTAACATAGAGTGTTCGGCCATCACAGTCATGAGATGATTGAAGAGACAAGACTACGCTTGGTCACCATTGCTTGTCAAGCAAAGATCACCGTAACTGTAATGTATCCTTTGCGAAGCACAACAGAGCTGACACATGGGGCTCCCCTAGCTCACACTTTGTGTCAGATGCCGGCTAGGATTCGAAGTCCCGTATTCCTCCGCATGAGAGTTGGATAGCCCCCACTACACACATGCAAAAACACCCCGCTATGTGTGGTCATTGTGGCCTTACGCCGGAATCCAATTCCGAAGGGGCCTATAGAGAGACTCAGCGATATCTTATTGGTGTAGTGATATCTTTGGCAAAGAGAAAAGTAGAGGAGGAAGCATTACAAGAAGGGAACTGTGTCAGTTTGAGATGCCTGATAAAAGCTTTATTGAAAAGCAAGAAAGAGCACTTAGAAGTGATTTGAAATGAAAATGCTTGAAAGCATAAGGAGTAGAGTAAGGGTAACCAATAACGGGTGTGAGGAGCTTTGAGGACTCATGGATGTGATGGGTTACACTTCTGGAGTAGGTGTTGAATTTTACCCTCCTTCGGCATTTTCTGCACTAATTGTTGAAGAGATCTGCAATCCTCCATTGCATGACCCCATTCTCTGTGATACTTATAGTATTGGTCAGAGTTTTTGACCTTTCGATCAGTTGGATGAGAAGGTTCCACACCGTTTGTTTCGCTCTTCATGATGTGAGTTGCCCCACCCAATACATCATCAACTCTGGATCCTTTGTGTAGGAAGATACGTTGGCGACTTCGGAAACATCCTCCTTTCTTTGCTTACGGTTGATGACATTTTGGGGGAGACTTTGAAGGTTGTCTGGTAGGGAGCAAAACTTCTGGGCCTCTCTTCCTCTTAGTGGGAAGTTCAGGCAACTTGATTGGGTGATTCGAGGTGCACGCGGTGGTTTGAGGGCCGAGCTTGCATACACTTTCTTTTTGCTTGGGAACTGGTGACTACAAAGTGACTGCAGTCTGCCTGGATGGATAACTTGCCAGATGTGCGTAAGGATCAACTGGCAGAAAAATTGGCATACTAAAATGCGGATTCCCCACTGCTGGATTGACTGCAGCAACTGGTGCTGCTGCAGGATGAGAGTCTATCCACTGAATTATAGTGGCTAGGGTGTCATTGATTGCTGTTATCTGCAGGGAAGTTTCCCGACGTGTCAGCAAGAGAGCTTCATAGAGAGCATCTTCGCTGGCACGAGGAATGTCTTGAAGATGTCGGCGGTCTGACATGAGTAACTGTTGATTTTCACCATCTATTCGGATCTGAAGGTCGCGTGTTAACTGTTGATGCGCGAAAACGACACCGCCTAGTTAACACGGAGGGGGTGTGTTCGGCCTCACAGGCTAGGAGAGGAAGAGGATGAAGGTTGCGGGGAAAGAGGAAGCTTCTGAGTGCTCGAGAGTGGAGCAAGCGCTTGTACAAGGGGTTGTTGGGATAGAGGAGAGGTTTGCTGAGAGCAGCGGAGGAGGTTGATCAGGAGAGGAGGTTGATCAGGAGAGGAGATTGATCAGGAGCTGTCGAGCAGACGGTTACTTGGACGGTTGTTCTTGCAGGTTGGGTGCCGAGGGAGCTGAGCTGAGCTGAGCTAAGAAAAAGAGAGGGGGGCCGCTAGCAGCGGCAACAGTAGACTTCGCCCGCCGCGGCTTAAATGCCACTCTTGCGACGGGATTTCCTTTTATTATTATTGAGAGTTACAGCTTACAATACGCCTTTTCAAGAAGGCAATAAAGGGTACAATGGGGGAAGCTGGCGGCTAAGGAAAAGGAATGCCAGAGGAGGCCACGCGGACTGAGAAACGGAGTCGGCATGCCGCACGGTCAAGGGAAATGGGAGATATCGCGGACTGGATAACCAGAGGTAGGCAGGCCGCGTGACTGAAGGCACAGAGATGGGTGCGGACTGAGAAACGGAGTTCATAGGAAATAGGCTTGCTGCGGGCTGTCTTCGAGCATGAGCACCTTGGGGTGTCTGAGCCTAGATCTGACGCTAGATCTCCTCCATATAAGAGGTATGGGGGTCTATTTATAGGCCCAAGGAGGTAACGACTTACGATGATGTTACCTTCGGTGAGACGGTAACCTGTGCGAGAAGAGGACGGAGTCCGCCGAGTCCGCAACAGGCCGCGCGGACTGGGGCTTGCTTCTGAAGCTGATGCTGCTGATGGAGAACTGAGAGACTTAGTGTCGGACTGCGATGCGGGTCTGCGGAGTTTGCCACTGCTAAGCTGGGACTGTCCGCCTGCAGCTGGGGTGGCCGACGCTGGAGGCTAAGCGGCAGACTGTAAGGAGAATCCGCAGAGTCCGCTGCTATTGAGCTGAGTGAGCTATAAGGTGGTGCGAGCTGAAGAGTGACTGCGGGGTCCGCCGAGTCCGCACAAGGTTATACGGATTGGGACTGCCTTTTGGAGGATCTGCTACCTGACAGGCTGGAAGGAGTCTGCCACTACTGACTGAGTCCATGCGAAGACCGCAGACTGAGGGAGGTTGACCCTGCCGCTGGAGAAGAGCTGGTGCTGGCTGAGAGGCAGACTGCATTGAGAGCCCGAGGAGTCCGCCAAGTCCGCTCCTGCTATTAAGCTGAGTCCGCTTATGTTGGAGATGGAGAGCCTGGCTGTTGAGGTTGATGGGGTTCAATGATGAAAGCAAACTGGAAGTCTTGACCGCAATTGGAGTCCGCCGATCTTGCGATGAACGGGATGTTGCTGCTGGTTTTGGGGGGTAGCCGGAGCTGGAGTCCGCGCTCTGTAGTCGGGCTGGAGGAGTCGGCTACCCATGCTGTCGATGGCAAGGGCTGAGCGACCTGCCGAGCTTGACGAGGCAGGCCGCACGTGCTGGTGAGGTGGAAGCCGCGGTAGCCGGCTGGCGGCCTGGGGGCAGGTGGCCACCTATGCTTGACAGTTTGGAGCGGTCTAGTGTTCTTGAAGAACAATTTGCAGGAGTGGGCTGAAAGTGCGGCTAGTTCCTGCAAAGGATGCAACTTGTCACTGACCTAGGCGGATAGGGAGTTGAGTCCGACAAGGAGAGTCCTGCGGAGACAACCTTGCGGTTAAGATGAAAAAGGGGTGGCTTGCAGAGGCGGACTGTAGAAGCAGCCCGCGGCCCCTGCCTACCAAGGAAAGGCGCGCTGCCTGGGCGGTCAGACCGCTGAGACCATGCAAGCCGCGCAGCCTGAGCGGACAGAGAATTCTGTCCGCCCACCCTAGGGAATCGCGGCCGCCTGAAGGAACCCGTGGCAGGCCGCGACGAGTGAGCTGGATGCCTTGGGAAGGATCACCGATTTCGGGGTTAACAGGGTTGACGACAAAGGTCATGCCCATTTAGATCGAGGACGTAGAGGCCAAGCAGTTGCAGAACAAATCCATTAAAATGGTCAAGGTCCTCTGGGACAACTGTGGCCGAGAGGAGCTTTCATGGGAGCGGGAGCAAATCATGAAGTCAGAGTTCCCCGAGTTATTCAATTGAGCTACACAGTCTAAAGTTGATTTAATTCCTTAGTTTCCTACATCACTTAATTTTGGCATGAAGGCGAGATCTCTCTTCGGCACGCAGGTTTCACAAGACGAGTTTCGATCTGTGGAGGCAAGATCATTGCGGTTGGGTTCATCCATCTAGATCTTTGGCATGACACCAAAGAGAGCGCAAAGGGTAATGATTCTCAACTTGGACATGTGAAGTCCTCGTCCTTTTGCATAGGAAACTCTATCCCGCAAGTGTGCGGTGAGCGTGAGGTCTTCTTTCGGGTAGTTGCGGTGTATCCCCATAGTTTTGCATTTAGAGTTTGGAATCGAAATACGAACATAGGCATGGTGTGTGAAGCCCATTCAGACGAGTTGGCATGGATTGATGATGTTTTTCATTATGCTTGTTAATGGTCGGAGAATACTCCGTGATGTTTGTTTTTCAGGTTTCTATGCGATAGATTGAAATAGGGAACCTTGGGGACTAACTTCAAGGGGCACCCGAAAAACTGGGTAGAAACGCATTTCTGCCAGGTACTCCCCGGCGGTAGTGCTACCGCCAATAGTAGCTCCTTGAGAACTTTGTTAGAGGCCCGTGTCATAGAGACCTAGCAACGGTGTTTGAGGCCGATGTCATGGAGACCTAGGGCCTGTATTTGAGGCATGTGTCGTGGATACCTGGGGCCTATGATGTGGGGCTGAGAGTTTTAGAGCCCAGCTTGGTGTCCTGAGAGCCATCTGTATATCATAATGGGGTTATGTAATGACTGGATAAATGGGAAGGGGGAGGCCGACCCGCATCGTGGCTGTTTGCCCTGGCGATGTGAGCAACAAGAAAGGGCCGAACCTACCCAGTAGCTATGCCGAGCGTCCGTGGGTAGTGTTACCTATCGCTGCCATAGTTACGGGTCTTAGTCCTTGCGCAGGCCATAAAGACTACCAAATTACTCATGAATGTTGCCATCTTGTGAACGGTGGTGAGTCCCTAGTTTTTGTCCGAACACCGAGAATGTGCCCTGAGAGTACGTGGTGTGTGGTCATTCATGCCTACACCTGTGGTGAAGTGTGCTTAAACTGCACTTTCATTATTATGTTTGGTTTTGCTAATATATTGCAGGGAAGGAGCACATCCGCCCCGAGTAAGGGGTGGGGTCGTTTTAATTTGGTCAGCTTTAGTTAACCATTGCCTTGTTTTGACACCATTCGGTGGATTGTTCTAATGCAGGAACAATTAAGCCAAGTGATAAGTAGCTGGCCGAATCCCTTAATGCAGTGCTGGCCCTTGAAGGCCAAAGCGAAGTGTTTTCTTTTCCTATTTTCATGTACGGCTGGCCTGCATGCCTAAGTATGGAAAACACTTATTGCTTAAGTAAATAATTGTAAGGCCATAAAGCCAAGACTCCCTGTGTATTGGTTCTTTCATTTCTGCTTTAGGTTATAGTGGACATTCATGATTTGTGATGGGTTATTCCAACTGATTTAAAATCTTCTGCTAGAATGCTCGGTGTTAGGGTTCGATAATGTATCATAGTTTTTTTGGTATTAATATGTAACTCCATTGACTATCCGTGGTACATGGCATGGGGCCCCAGCCAAACCTTCTGTTATATCTCATGTGACGGATGGGGGTGTTACACTCTCTTCCTTACCTCTAATGTGGGATTAATCCCTCCCTAAGGAGGGATTAATCTCCACCCTCCAGCTGTCCAAGGACAGCTCGAGGCTGTAGGTATTTCCACCATATGAGAAAATTGGGGAAAAAGCCTTATGTCCTGGGCCTTTTTAAAAGGTGGAAGGGAGAAAGAGAGAGAAAAAGGGGAGGGAGAATTGGGCCTATCTTGGCCCATGGCCCAATTCCATCATGTGGCTGGTTTTGGGTGGCCCAAGATGTTAGAGGGGCAGGGCCTTAACCAATTAATGACGAGGGTGTGAACACCTCTTTGGAAAAAATCCAAAAAATTGACTTTTAGGAGGGTTTGACCTAAGTCAACCCCAGGGGGGTCCCCCATGCTGGTCAAAGTCAAAGGGGGTCCAGGTAGTCAAGGTTGGGTCAAAGTTGCGGTGTCATGTCACAATTGATGTGAACACGCTTTTCAGTGCACGATTGTGCTCGATTTGACCACGATTTGACCACATGTCATCAAAATTGTCTGGGATGACTTCTGTTGACTTCGTATTGACCACACGAGTCCAATTCTACTGACCGGGGTTGTATCAGAGTCTGTTTGGCGAAAGTCCAAAATTTGAACATTGCGGCGCGCTAAAACGGTCAAAATGTATATATTCGTCGTTAGACCTCGGATTGTGACGCAACGAGTTCTAACGTGATCGTATTGACTATATGAGGCCACATGAACCGATTACGTTTATTGGGCCTGCTAGGGTTACCTCCTACCTTAGTATGGGCCATAGGTAGAGGTACAGGTCACTTTTATTGGGTCCACTACGGTTTCGGTGGCCCAATAAAAGTCGGGATGTTACAATCAAATAAAAATAAAAGGATTTTTGTCCCCGAAAATTTGTTTGAAGTAGGGGGAAGGGAGTGACATACCTGGGGAAAGAGGTCTGAGTGCTTTTCTCAGACGAGTGTCTCTGGTTCCCAAGTGTACTCATCATGTCCGTGATTTGACCACAATATCTTGACCATTGGGATGGCCTTGTTACACAGATTCTTCACTTTATGATCTACGACTCTGATTGGTTCAAGCTGAACAGATCTATTTGACTGCAATTACATTGGTGGTGTAGGTAGATGCTGCTCTGGTTGCCAGAGGACTCGTCTCAAGGAAGAGACATGAAATACATTATGAAGATTTCCCAATTCTGGGGCAGGGCTAATTGATAGGCAACAGGGCCAACACCCTCTAACACCTGATAGGGGCCCAAATAGCGGGGTTTTAGCTTCTTCTGCTTTCTCAGTCGGGAGATACAATGCATGGGTTTAATTTTTAGAAATACCATTTCCCCCACGCGAAACTCTATCGATCGGTGTCGCGCATCTAATACTTGGCCTGCCAGCTCTGCGCCTCCCGCATCCATTCCTGGATTAGTCGTATCGCTGTCGTGGTATCATCAATATAGGCCACTCCGAATGCTTTTGGGTCCTCTTCCTGAGCCCATGTCAATATGGTTCAGTAATGCCTCTGTTGCAGCCCCACCTTATTTTGTGTTGATTTGGGCTAGGTTCACTATTAGGATTCTTTGATGACCCACATGTATAGTCTAGGGTCATAAGTCTTTTTCTAGGTCTAGGTCAGGTCAACAAACTTAGTTGGTTGGATCAACCTTCAGAAGACATAGAGATAGAAGACCTTCGGAGAAAAGCCGTTTTCTTAGAGCAGAAAAGTCGTTCGAAGATTTCTGAACTAAGCTTGACTTTCGTCGATCGGAGATCGATGAACTCAGTTTTTTCTCCGAGCTACGTTCGACGAAATCCTTACTGAGATCGACGAACTCAGACTTCTTCTTTGAGCTGAGTTCGATGAAATCTTAGCTGAGATCGATGAACTTCTATCTCTTCCCAGAAGTTCAACTCGATGAAATGACTATCTCAGTTCGACGATTTTGGAGCTCAGGTTGGAAAGTGAATTTTCTGTTCAGAGATCTTGGTGCTCAGCTCAACGAAAGAGAGATTCCGTTCGACGATTTTTATACTGCTCATCTACCTTATTCAGCTCGATGATAGTGTATCTCAGGTCGACGAAAATTGGTGAGTTCGACTATTCTATGACAGATTCTATTCGACTATTTTCCATGCAGTTTTCCAAGGCAATTTGGTTTCAAATTTGTTATTATATTCCTATAATACTCTGATAATTAATGCTGCATATTCTCAAGAATATATCCATTCTAAGGCAGAATTAATTATGGTATTCACAGAGTAATTGGATTATTTACTGGGACAGTTATGGTAACAAATTGATGTCTTTTTCTAGCAGTTCAACCCCTGGGATTTCTGCAGTAAATCAAGGATAAGTCTTAAAATTCAAAAGATTATTTCCTGCAAAGGATATATAAGGTTTCATGTTCTTCTTCAAAAATAGACATATACTGACACAGAACCAGAGAGATAATATTCAACAGAAGAACAAATGATATACAAAAAATTGAAAGAAGAACATAGTCAATACATCCTCAGTCTTCTTCAGTTTTCCTTCAGAAATTTCAAGAGATAACAAATCTTCATCAGTCTAACAATTTCCTGAAGATCATTCATTATTTGAAGACCTACACCCTGAGCAAAGCTCTTCTCCTGAACTAATCTTCATCTCAGAGGGAGCTTTGACAACATCAGATCCACTAGTCTTCTCTCTAATTGTTGACAGAGAAGACATCATCTTTTACTTTCTTTTCACCACTATACAAAGGGTTTCTTAACTCCCTTCAAAAGTTATTCCTTTTGGTTGTCAAGTCTCCGGTTCAAAATACTTGGTTTGGTTTTTGGGCACCTGGTCAAATGCTCAAAGGGTTGTTATATCTCCCTTAGAAAATATATATTCTGGTGGCAGGGCACCTGATCAACAACCTGTAGTGGATTCCTACCAGGGTGGTAGAAGAGTGGATGTACCCAAGTTTAGGGGAACCACTATAAATTCTTTGTGTCGTCTGGATTTCTCTATTGTTTATTTCTATGTGCTATGATTGTCTTTTATTTTTATTTCTCTTTATACATATAGATATCACTTATTTTAATTCTACTATAAAAACTAATCAAAGTTTTTTAAATACTCTATTCACCCCCCCCCCCCATCTAGAGTTAAGTCAGATCTATCTCTCACTTTCAATTGGTATCAGAGGGTAAGGTTCTTTGGTTTCATAGGCTAACACCTGGACCAAAAGATCTTTGGTAGATCTCATTTACTCTAGTGTCCTTTTCAATTATGGCACAAAATAAAGAATACTCAAGCACCAGACCTCTAGTGTGCAATCTGAACAAGTTTGCACTTTGGAAGGCAAGGATCAGATTATATATGAATTCTATTGATGAAGATATCTATAATTCTATTTTGACAGGTCCCCCTACTCCTTCTGCAATAATATCAATAAGTACATCAGCAGTTCCACCACCTAAGTGGACAGAAGCTCAGAAAAAAGTTAAAGATAGTAGATGCTAAAGATATGACCATCTTAGCTCAAACCATGTCTGATGATATATTTCAAAAGGTAGCTGAATGTACATCAACAAAGGCCATTTGTGATTTCCTCAACCAAATGGTAGCAGGATCTGCTGATGAGAGGAAAGATAGAAGATCCCTTCTTATCTCACAATATGAGAACTTCAAAAAGGAAGATTTAGAGTCAGTTGCTGATATGTACAACAGACTCAGCTTGATCATCAATGAGCTGAAGAACCTGGACATGAACATATCACTGACTGAGATCAATGATAAGATACTTATGTGCTTCCCCAGCACATGGGATTCTAGGATCTGGCCAATCAAGGAGGCCAGAAGCCTAAATGAAATTTCTACTGAGTCTTTACTAGACAAGCTCAAGTCTTATGAGCAGCTTATTAAGACTAGAGAAGCAGCTGAATAGAAGACTTCTACCTTAGGGAGGAAGGAGTAGAGCATTGCCTTTAAGGCATTTGAAGAATCAGAAGTACTTCCAGCAAATGAAGAGCTGATGAGTTTTCTGGCCAAAAGATTCTACAAAATGGCCAAGAAGGACTTCAGGAGAAGATCTTCAAGAAATGAAGATAAACCAAGGTATGATAAAACTCCTACAAAGGAAATTGTGTGCTTTGGTTGCAGGAAACCTGGACATATTATATCTGAGTGTCCATAGAAGCAGAAGGACAAGCTGAAGGAAAAGGACTCCGGGAAGCACTCCAATAGATCCTCTTCCAACAAATACAAGAAGAAGGAGAGAGGTTTTATTGCTGAGACATGGAGTGACTCAACTTCAGAGTCTTCATCTTCCAGCTCAAGTGAAGATGAAGAAGAAGCTAAAGCAAAGGAAGTTTGTTTGATGGCAATCAATGCCTCATGCAATAATTCTGAAAAAGAATCAGAAGCTGAGTATTCTGAGCCAGAAGAGGATCAGGTAATATCCTCATTTGATTTTACTTCAGAACTATTTAAAACTGAATTTAAATCACTATGTAATGACTTAATTAAGTCTGAGAAGGAAATCAAATTTCTTAGAGAAAAATTAATTGAACACGACAATTTGTTTTCTGAAAACTTAAAATTAAAAGATGAACTAGATGCTGCTTCCAAACAAATCATCTCTTTAGAAACTAAATTGAATGAAGCTAAGCAATTTGACGAATCCCTAAATGGAAGAAGCATTAAATTAATGAACATTACTAGTACTGTAAATGCTAGGCTAAATAGTAAACTAGGCTTAGGAGCATCATCTAGTCAGCCACCTATCCTTAAGAAAAATATACTATCTACCCCCATCAAATTTATTTCTGCTAAGGGTAAAGAGAAAATTGTAGAAGTTAACAATAAACCAACAAAAACTTCATAGAAAAATCAATCAAAAAAAAAGAAAAATAAAATTCACATAAAAATATTGTTCAACAAAATTCGTCGAACTCAGATTGACGAAATCAGTATTTTGTGTCAAACGGCGATCGACGAACTCTAAACCCAGAGTTTGGGTATGATTACAAAGAGAGGATGCTTGACGAAATCAACATGTTTCGTCGAACAGAGATCGACGATTGTGGAACACAGAAAGTGAGCATTATCATTCTCTGAACCGAGATAGACGACATCAATACTTTTTGTCATGCCCATGTCCCAAGCTGTGTGACTCCTGCCAAATTCTAAACTTGGCTCAAAATGCCTCTCATCACTCTTTTGAGTTTCGGGTCGTTACAAGTGCGACCTCGCAGTCTCGGCGGACTCCGTGTTTTATTTGGCTTGTATCAGCAATAGCTCAGGCGGCTTCGGCGACCTTGGCGGACTAGGAGATCTCGGAGGTCTCCAGTTCTGTCTGCCTGGCTTGTTTTGTGCATTCTGTTTTAGCTTTTGTACTGGCGAAATCATGTCTCGCCATGTATACCTCACCCTATAAAAAAGTGTAAATAACATAAGATCTGCTTGTTCTTCCATTTGCATTTTGTGTTGAGCTTGCTCCTTGGGTTTCCGCATGATCAAAGTGTGAACTGGAGAGTGCTGAGAATATTAATTTATCTTCAGGAAATCTTGCTGACCACCTTGAGAAAATTCAACATGGTATCAGAGCCAGGTTCAGTTGCTTGAGCGGTGATCAACTTGTGTTGTTGCTCAATGCTTCTGGAAGCTTAACCAAAGGTTGTCGCATTGGAAGTGAGCTATGCAAGAGGTCTAGGTATTGAACTCTTAACGTCAACTAACTTTAAGAAGTGGAAGTCGTGCATGAAGAGTTACCTTTTGGGTGAGGAGCTATGGGAGGTCGTCGGTGTGACGATAGATAGGAAGTTACTGCTGTTTTTGGTACTGCTCAGCAGGTGAGGCTCTGGGGAAAAACAAATGCTAAAGCGAAGTTTGTTCTCGAGAGGGCTGTTTCACCAGAACTGTTTGATCACATCATTGGATGTGAGTCTGCTGCAGATATTTGGACAAGTATTGATGAGTTGTTCAGTAGAAAGAATGTAGCTAGACTTCAGTTTCTGGAGAATGAGTTGGCTAGGACAACTCAAGGAGACCTGACTATCTCAAAATTCTTCCTAAAGATGAAGAAATTTTGTGCTGAGCTATCAACACTTGATCCTGATGATCCTATCTCTGAGTCTAAGATGAAAAGACAAATAATCCGCGTCTTGCAGAAGGAGTGTGTTGCCTTTGTGACATCTGTTCAAGGCTGGGCTACTCAGCTATCTCTGCTGGAGCTTGAGAACCTGCTTGCTTCCCAGGAAAGTTTGGCAAGGCAGATGACTAGAGTCACTATCACTGAGGAAGGCAGTGAAGCTCTCTTCTCAGGCAAGAAGAAGAAGGGATGGGAAGGGAAGAAGAAGAAGACTGCTGCTGAAAATGAGCCTTCAACTTCTTATCATTCAGAGAGGAGCGCTGATCCTAAGAAGGATTGGAAGAAGAACTTGAAGTGCTACATGTGTCATGAGCGGGGACACTTCAAGCGTGATTGCAAGGTCAAACTGCAGCCTGGGCATGCTGTAGGCAAGGAGGAAGCTTGCTCAACTTCTGAGGAAGCTAGATGGGGCAGAGCCTTCATGACAGGCACTTTTGTTTGTGTCTTGTCCATTGTGGACTTCAAGGACGAATGGATCGTGGAATCCAGGTGTGATCATCACCTCACCGGAGACAAGTCGAAGTTCTCTTCCTTGCAAGCTTACTCAAGTAACGAAGCTATTATAATTGCTGATAATACTGTTTATGCAGTAGAGCAGGGGGTTGTGTCTTTAGGTAGTGATAAGGGCCACTCACGTTAAGGAGTGTGTATCACGTACCGGGAATGAAGAAGAACCTCTTATCTGTGACCAATGTGGTTGACGCGGGTTATCACGTTCTGTTTGGGCCAACAGAAGTGAAGTTCCTTTGCAACATATCAGCGGTTAAGTCTGATGTTGCTCATGTTGGGAGGAGAGTAAAGAACTTGTTTGTTCTTGCAACAAACTCTTATGTTGATAGGATGAGAGCAAACGATAGTGCCGCTATATGACATGAAAGGTTGGGGCATGTAGGAATGGATAAGCTGAAGGCTATGGCTAATAGAAGTCTTGTGAGAGGCTTGCCTAAGCTGTCTTCCTTTGGTGATGGTCACGTTTGCGCGGGGTGTCAATACGGTAAGGCTCATTGCCTTCCGTTTGATAAATCACAAACGAGGAGCAAGAGACCATTGGAGTACATCCATGGAGCCTTGATGGGACCAACCGCCACTGATAGCCTTGGTAGAAGCAGATACATGCTTGTATTGATTGATGACTACTCAAGATACAGTTGGGTTTATTTCTTGAAGGAGATGTCGGAAGCCTTCCGATTGTTTGTGGAGTTCAAGGAGCTGGTGGAGGGTCGGCATGGCTTGCGGGTAAAGAAGTTTAGAATAAACAATGGTGGTGAGTTTGTCTTCTCCGAGTTTTCTAACTTTTGCAGGAAGCACGGGATCCAGAGAGAGCTCACTTGTGCTCATACTCCACAATAAAACGGAGTAGCGAAGCGGAAGATCCGTTATTTGACGGAAACCTGCAAGTGTTGGCTTCATGCGAAAGATATTCCTAGGTCCTTCTGGGCAGAGGGGATGTCTTGTGCTTCTTATGTCATCAATCGAATGCCGCACAACCCGATCAACATGAAGTCTCCTTTTGAGATGTTGCTGAAGGAGAAGCCCAGTATGGAACACCTTCGGGTGTTTGGTTCAACTTTCTATGTGCATGTCCCGGATGCTTCAAGGACAAAGCTTGATGCAAAGGCAAGGAAGCTTGTCTTTGTATGGTACGATGAGCGAAAGAAGGGATGGAAATGCATGGATCCTCCGACAAAGAAGTTTGTTGTATCAAGAGACATGGTATTTGACGAACTGATGTCATATGGAGGTGGGTCGGTTGATCTACCAGAAAGTAAGGTTGATGAAGAGCAAAATATGATTGCTGAAGGTCTGGAAGAGGAGCTTGTTGTTTCACTGGCAGCTCCCATTGCTTCAAGCCATAGTGCTGAGGCTTCTGGCTCAGGAAACAGGTGTAGCATTACTCAAAGCTTGCCCGAAGTTGGAGTTGAGCCTGAAGGAGCAACATAGGTAGTAAGCAAGGAGCAGACCTTGCGAAGGTCGAAGAGGACTATCAAGCCGCCTGCTCGGTATTGTGAAGGGAATGCAATGAGTTTTGTCTCCTGCTTCTTTGCAGGTCCTCTGCATTAGCGAAAGCCTGCAAACTTCAATGAGGCCACTAGAGTCAAGGAGTGGGAAGATTCCATGAAGGAGGAGATCTCTGCTCTTAATAAGAATGAAACCGGGTACCTTGTGCCCAAGGTTGATGGAATTACTCTAGTGACTTGCAAGTGGGTGTATAAGTTGAAGAAGAAGGTTGATGGGATCATCAAAAGATACAAGGCTCTCCTTGTTGCTCGAGGGTTCTCACAATAGTATGGAGAAGACTATGAGGAGACATTTAGTCTAGTTGCAAAGATGACTTCAGTACGAGTGGTGATCGCTTTGGCTGCTTGCAAGGGATGGAGGATGTGGCAGCTTGATATGAAGAACGCCTTTCTTTACGAATAGATTGATAAGGACATCTTTTGGATCAGCCACTTGGTTTAATTTCTGAAGTTCATCCGGACTATGTCTGCAAGCTCAGGAAGGCTCTCTACAGGTTGAAGCATGCTCCTAGAGCTTGGTATGGGAAGATTGCAGAATATCTCCAATTCTGCGGATACCTTACTTCTAACTCAGATTCAAGCTTGTTCATCAAGAAGAAGGGGGAGCTGTAAGTCTTTGTCCTGCGGTATATTGATGACATGATCATCACAGGAAATTCGGAGGAGGAAGTAGCTAGGCTCAGGGCTGAGCTTACTATACACTTCAAGAAGGACTTGGGAGAGCTTCATCACTTTCTTGGTCTTGAAGTGGAGAGGAAGGAGAGCGGGATACTCATTTGCCAAAAGGGATATGCGGATTGCATTGTGTTTCGATTCGGCATGGGTGAAGGAAAGAGTTAATCTACTCCACTGGATCAAGGGCTGAAGCTTCGACGAGATGAAGGAAGGGTTCTTCCTGATCCCTTGGTGTTCAGAGCTCTAGTTGGGAGCTTGATCTACCTAACGATTACAAGGCTAAACATTGCTTACGTTGTTCGCCGAGTAAGTCGGTTTATGGATGAACCAAGGAAGTCTCATCTAATGGCGGCAAAGAACATTTTGAAGTATGTCAGGACGACTTCTGATATGGGACTCCTCTATAGCAGGGACACGGTGTTTTCTTTGCTTGGATACACGAATGCTGATTATGGTGGTGACTTGGATGATCGAAGGTCGACTTCGGGTTATGTTTTCACTTGCGGATCAGCTTGCATATCGTGGTGTAGCAAGAAGCAAGACTCAGTGTCTATGTCTACTACAGAAGCTGAGTACAAGGCTTCAGCCTTGGCTGCTCGGGAAGCCATCTGGTTGAGGAAGCCTGTAGAGGATGTTCATGAGGAAGTGCAAGGTCCTACTTTATTCCAGGGTGACAATGAGAGTGCTCTCAAACTAGTAAACAATCCAGTGTGTCATGTAAGGACCAAACATATTGAGATCGAGCACCACTTTATAAAGGAGAAGGCGTTGGAGGGATCTCTTCTGGTCGGGCATGTACGGAGTGAAGATAATCTTGCTGACATCTTCATGAAGCTGCTGTCGAAGGGGCCATTTCAACGGCTACGAGGCTTGCTGGGCTTGATCACCACTTCTCACTTCAAGGGGGATTGTTGAAATTTGTGAAGTGGAAATGGGTGATGGGCAGGCCGGGCGGTCTGAGCGGTCTGAGTCCGTGGCCTGGGCGGACTGCTGGTTGCAGCCTGGATGACCTGGCTTGCTTGGTCTTGGTGGCTTGGTTGTTCTTGAGGAGCGGCTTGTGCGGCCTGTGCGGCTTGAGTGTGGCCTGCATATTGTCTAGCCAAGGAAGTCTTTGGGCTTCGAGTGGAGCGGCCTGAGCAGACTGTGTTTGCGGTCTGTTGGCGGTGCACAGCTTGTTTTGTTGTTTTGTAGTTGGTCTACTCTTAAGTTTACCAGGCGGACTGGAAGTTATATCCGCAGTGTGTTGGCGGACTTGTCTTTTGGCATCCGCAGAGTCCACATCTGTGGCCTTGGAGGTGTGCTTTGGCTCTTGCCGAGCTCTCCAGATGCGGTGGATGTTTTCATCCTTGTGGCGGACTGTCCTGTTGAATGGCGGACTGGATCTTCTGCGTCCGCCGTGCTTGCGCTAGTTGCTTGGTGGGCTGCTTGACTTGGTCATTTTTTCTGTGACAAGTCCTTGGTGTCCGCAGAGTCCGCTGTTGAACGGGCGGCCTGCCTGTGGTCGTGGACTCGTGGCAGATTGTGGCGTTGTTGCCGAGCTCTGCGGACTGCCTCCTGTGTCCGCGGGATATGGTATTGCAGACTAATGCAGCTGAGTTGTGGTTGTGTCCGCATGTTGTGTTGTGTGGTGGTTTGGCGCTGGGCTTGCACTGGGCGGACTGGCGTTGTACTTGTGTTGTGCAGGTCGGCAGTGTGTCCGCTTAATGGCGGACTGTCCTTGGTCTGGCTCCTGGATGTTTGAAGTCTGGCCAAGTCCTTGCGGACTTGGCGGACTGGTTGTGTTAGTGCACGGGCTGGGGCGGTGATTCTATTCACTAGGGTGGTGACCACACTCCTCACCTCACCTATAAATAGACCCCCCTGACACGTCTACAGTAACGGAGTGAACAGTAAGTGAGGCTCGGTCAATTGCTGCGGTCTTGGTTTTTTCTGTCCGCGTGGGTTGAGTAGAGTTAACTGCGTGTTGTGTGCAGGTCGCGCAACTAGCTTCAAGGAGCCAGGAGTTTGTCTTTGACTTCGGTCAAGTTCAGTGAAGTGTGCGGTCTCTGCGGTCTCAGCAGGTCACTTCTGCAGCTTGTCAGTTCTCTGCTTCAGCATTTCCAAGTTCCAATAACCTGTCCGCCGGTCACAGGCGGGTAGGCAGTCAGTTCTTCAGTTCATCAGCAGTAAGCGAATAACGGTGTGTCCACGTTACCTCACAGTCTCGGCAGACTCCATGTTCTATTCGGCTTGTAGCAGCAATAGCTCGGGCGGCTTCGGCGACCTTGGCGGACTAGGCGGTCTCGGCGGTCTCCAGTTCTGTCCGCCCAGCTTGTTTTGTGCTATCTGTTTTAGCTCTTGTACTGGCGAAATCATGTCTCGCCATGTATACCTCACCCTGTAAAGAAGTGTATATAATATAAGATTTGCTTGTTCTTCCATTTGCATTTTGTGTTGAGCTTGCTCCTTGGGTTTCCGCATGATCAAAGTGTGAATTGGATAGTGCTGAGAATATTAATTTGGCTTCAGGCTATCTTTCTGACCACCTTGAGAAAATTCAACAACGCCAACCACAGTCTGCACGTACGCACACCTTGCTTGTCCGCGGAGCGACCTCTATGGTGGGGGAGGGAGGGGGAAGGTCTTGCGAGCATGAGTATTTTGCGCACCTACACATTTCACTGCCTGTTTGGGACATCAAACAGACTTGAAATTGTGTGAGAACGATCTTGTTGGAATTGTCTCGACGAGCTGGCAATCTCTGAGGCCCAGAAACTTCGGTTTGAATACTTGGTAATTTTTTTAGTGGAACCACATCATGAGTTTACATTGTCAACGCGTTTTTTGTGTGGTTAGTTTTGTTTACATTATATGTACTATTTTAGTTGGGTAGCTAATGAGTAGATCGTTTTGTTCAAATGTTATGATATTATGTTAGAAGCTCCACACAGCCTAAAATCAACTGATTTTTTTTAATGGATGGATTACAAGAATTTTTTATGTTGAGTTTTATTATTATGGTAAGATTGGTCACCCTTTCTCCACATGAACTATGTAAGAAAAATATTATTTTACCCATTTTAAATTTTAGGCCAAGTTTAGTTAATGCATGCAATTACAAAAGTGGCATGCTAGTGGTGCTCGTGCACCATTAATTTTCAAACTCATTTGAGCATATTTACTCAAAAATTACAAAATGATAAATGCAAAGTATTTTTAATAACATTTAACACAAATCTAAGTACATGATTGAGCATATATATTTGCATAAAATTGACGTAAAAACCCACCCATATGCATTATTTTCCTTGCAAAATATTAAATTTTGTGTAAATAGGCAAAAAATGGGACTGAAAGTATTAAATTAATGATTACAGATTCATTGCCAAGACATAAAATATTATAATTTCGTTTCATTTCCAAATATTTGACTCAAATCAGAATCAACAGAAAGTCTTAACCTTGCCTCCACATAATACTTTCCCAAAAGAACATGCATCCCAGCAAGCTTCCCAGAAAATGTCAGAAAGACTACCACTGGAAGGCACTGTCAATTTCAAGAAAGGCACTGTTGATTCACCTACTCTCCCACTATCAGCAAAATTGAGGTCAGAAATATACAGCCTTAACGGCTATAATCCCAAATCAGCAGATATAATTAACGGCACAGTACGACTAACAATCCAAGGCTTCTATGAACCTCCTAGCCACTGAGCTCGCGTTCGCTGGTGATCCTTCATTCGCCTGCAGCCACTAAAAAAACAAATTCTTCGTCTTTTTCGGAGGACAGAATAAAATTGAAGATGAAAAGGGGTCAGATTCGAATTCACCTTGCTGCTGATAATGAAAATAGTGCAATTGCCGACGCTACCACCCGAAAAATGGATCATTTCGAGCTGCAGTTCGTCAAGAACCCTAGAAACTATCAAAGGACAATCCATCCTTTTGATCTGTTGGAGTTTGATGTACACTTCGTCTTCGATTGTGCGGACGTCGACAAATGTCGACGGAAATCTTCTCTGAATCCATGAACACTTGTTTGTGTTTCCGTTGATCTGCCCGTGGTCACTTTCTTCGTCAACGATGGATTTGATGGAGGGGCTTTCCATATCACGATGGACTTCGTTTTCTTCGATTTTAATGGTTCTGAAATATTTCTTGCCTTCCTTTTTCACGGCGCGTAGTTTGAGTTCGTTCAGAGTCCTCGAGAGTTCTTTGATGTAGTTAATTGTGTCAGAGATGATTGTGGCTCTATCTGGCTGCAGTGACATCATTAAATAGAAATGTTCAGTCCTTGAGAGTTCTTTGAGATTTTTTTAGGGCGCTGCTATCCGCACCGCAGTTTTGGCTAGTCGCACCGCATTTTTTCCTAATTTTTCGCGTCTTTTCGAAATACACCTTGTACATGCAATTTCAGGAAACGTGTTCAACACGAAAGTTGTAGATCTTGACGAGATCTACAACTTTTGTGCTGAACACTTTTCCTAAAAATGCATATACAAGGCGTGTTTCCAAAAGGCGCAAAACCTGGGCGTATTTCCAAAGTACGCCATGTGCATGCATTTTTAGGAAAAGTGTTCAACACGAAAATTGTAGATATCATCGAGATCTACAACTTTCGTGTTGAACACTTTTCCTAAAAATGCATGTACAAGACGCATTTCTAAAAAGTGTGAAAAATTAGGAGAAAGTGCGGTGCGACTAGTCAAAACTGCGGTGCGAATAACAGCGCCCATTTTTTATCGTGTGAAACAAAAAAAATTTCACTCTGAATTTAAATAATTATCTATCAAAAACGTACCGTGAAATTATCTTCAAAATTGTGTAAATTAGAAACACCATTTATTGATAATTTTTGGAAATGACACTTTTTGAGACAAATTAATGGAAACAAATAATTTGTTTAGAATAAGCATTCTTTCGATAATTCGGTGGGATATATATATATATATAAATTAAATATTTATTTTCCAATTTTACTCTTTATTTAAAAATGTCCATTTTAAAAACTTGTGATTTCATTTTATTTTTAAAAATGTGCTTATGTAGACAAAATCTACTCCCTACAATAAAAAATGTGTTTTATCCGTCGCTCACAAACCACGTGTATACTGCAAAAATGAGCGACGAGCATAATATAACACTTAGGGGTTTGTGAGCGGCGGAAGCACCATCGCAAACGGACATTATTGTAACCAGTAAAATGTTGAGCGGGGCACTAGTGACTCCGTGCACTATCACAACTAAAGTACTGTTGTGATTGGCTTAGGAAGGTACCGTGCGTGTCAATCATATGTATATATGTGACAGGCACGGGCCTCCGGCCAGATGGCTACGCGCCACAGTATCCGGCCGGCGACGGCTTCGCCCGCCCCCGGCGGACATCACAAAAGTAACGGATCACCTGCTTTCTATAATTAAACAAAAATAAATTTGATTCTATAAAACTATTAATTAAAAACCATTAATTAATTAAAAATAAAAGTTTATTAAAAATAAAAAATCAATTAATTAAAAGTAATTATAAAAGTAACTGGGTATAAGAGACTGTGATGAATAAAAAGTAACGAATCACCTGTAAAAATTAATTAATTAAAACATTAAGCAATTAATTAAAAATAAAAAAACATTAAAAACAGGCGGGTGAACAGTGGCACGGGACTGTTCACCCGCCAGTTTTTAAATATTTAATTGTATAAAATAATTTTTAAAAATGATTTTTTAAAAAATTAATAATATAATTATAACAGACAGGTGAACAGTGCGCACTATTCACCCGCCTGTATAGTCCACACTGCATGTCAAAATGTGCTGAAAACCTTTAAATATTGTTTTCGGCACCATTTGTGTGAAATTAGTCGGGTTGCCGGGCTGGCCGGCTTGTGGTCTTTGCGCACTGGGCTTAAAATCTGGATGGGCGGGCTTGCGGGCTGAACTCATTAAATAGTGGGTTTGGTGAGTGTTTTTTGAAGTAACCTACATTACTTTAGGACCCCTGGTAGTAGGTTTAGGAGCCCTATAAAAAGTGGATAGAGGGTTTGTGTTTGATCAGAAGGCTGTTGAATAATGTCATTCAGATCGAGCGGTCCAAATCACTCCCATGAATTTAAAATTCATGTCTTTGATATTTCTATTATAGTGGTATATATATATTACTATTCTAAAAAGATATATGGTGGTCTGCCAAAAGCGTGAGTTCGAAAATAGGGTGAAAATAGGTGGCCGTCGGATTTGACTGTTTTAATCCAGAACCGTTGGATCTGGGGCTGCAAATAACATGTTTGGTTTGCAAATAAAAAAATACCCAAAACCTCCCGATTTTCTCTCTCCTAAACCCGATCTGCGCGTTTCCTCCCCCCTCCCCCATTCTCACGGCTCTCTCCACCGCCGGCGGCGGAGCCGCCGGCGGCCTGACCGGCGGCGGCCTGACCGGCGGCCCCCAGCAGGTTCGCCGGGAACAGGCGAGCCTGCCGGTGGTGGTCCGGTGGCGCTCCGGCGGGGCCACCGCCGGCGGTGGCCCTGACCGTGAGGCCCAGATCTGGCCTCACGGTCAGGGCCACCGCCGGCGGTGGCCCCGCCGGAGCGCCACCGGACCACCACCGGCAGGCTCGCCTGCTCCCGACGAACCTGCTGGTGGCCGCCGGTCAGGCCGCCGGCGGCTCCTCCGCCGGCGGTGGAGAGAGCCGTGAGAATGGGGTGGGGAGCGGGTTTTCTTTTTTTTATATAAAGATTAAAATATGAAAATTTAAAATATATTAAAATTATAAAATATACAAATTTATAATATAAATATAATAAATTAAAATTATTTTATAATATATATTAAAATTATAAAATATATTAAATTTATTTTATAATATATATATATAATAATTTTTTTGTATAAACATTATTAATATATAAAATATAATTTAAATTATAAAAAAGTTGTCACGTCGTCCCGGGGGCGGGCGGAGCCTGCCGGGGGTGGTGGGGCGGGCGAAGCCCGCCGTCGGCGGCCAGGTACTGTGGCGCGTACCCATCGGGCCGGAGGCCCGTGCCTGCGTCTCGTATATATATATATATATATATATATATATATATATATATATATATATATATATATATATATATATATATATATATATATATATATATATATATATATATATATATATATACTCATGATCCAATTTAGCATGAATTTCTAACATCTGAATAATGCTGAAATTGGAATTCCGCCGCCGTAATCTAATTTTCAATTCCAATTTCAGAGTTCTGAATGGACCCTAATATTTTTCATCCAAGTGTACTACTTCCTAAAGCTAAACAATGTGCTATACGCAAGCTTTTCTCTTTAATATCACCTTTGTTGGGTTTGGTATGAGTGATTTGAGAAGCTCAAACTTCATCCCCAACCTTTCTCTCCTCTGTTTCTCATTCTTCTGCGTGCCACAGTCTTCAAGACTGCTCATCGCGGCAGCTTTCCTTCTCCGATTCCCAATTCTGGTGGCGGAGCTTTCACCCTGCCGCAGTCCATAAAAATCCTCCATCCCAGAAAAAACGCCGTACTCATGATCATGTAAACATGATTGTAGGTTCATATTCATTGAAGAAGATGGATCATAGAATGCCATCGGCACAGACGTAGTGCTATAAGAAGAATATTGATCACAGAGAAAACCATCGGACTGAGAGTGGAGGCTCGCAGATGCCAGCACTCTGAATACAGAAGAATCGCCACCATAGACAGATGAATTAAAGCTCTTCAGATTTGGGGAATTAAGCTCTCCAGCAACAGTCATATCCATATAGTGGCCGGCGAAGGCTTGAGAAGGATCACTGGTAAAAGAAATATCTCCAGCGAAGGTTGAAGACTGGGTATTGTACATTTTTTTTATTCTGAAGGTCTATGTCTGAAAGAAAAAGGACGTTTTTACATAATTACAAATAAATAAGAATGTAACAGAGAACAATCAAGGCTCGGATTGAGATATGTACTGTCAGGCCCGCGCGCAGAGCTGATAAACCAGAGGACTGAGAATTTGTGAAGCGGGAAAGTGGAAGAAGAAGAAGAAGAAGAGAAAGGCTAGGGTTTCGTGGATGCGTTCTTTCGATTCAACTGCCTTTATCTAATGCCGATATGGGAGAAAAAGATATTATCTTTTGCGTCCTTGGGCTGTACTGTGATGGCTGAATGGAGAGGCAGGGAAACAGTTTGTTACAGATATTCGTTTCTAGTGGGGCCCACTTCAACCTCTTCTGCCACTTCTTAGGCGTAGTCTAATTTATGACAGTTAATAAAGTAGACATGAAAAATATACAGAAGAGAAAAAATAGGTGATTGTTAACCGCAACCTGTAACTGGCTAGTCGTATCCCAAAATTTCTCAATTTTTTACGCCTTTTTGAAATACGCCTTGTACATGCAATTTCAGGAAAAGTGTTCAACACGAAAGTTGTAGATATCGACGAGATCTACAACTTTCGTGTTGAACACGTTTCCTGAAATTGCATGTACAAGACGTATTTTGAAAAGACACAAAACATGAGCATATTTTCAAAGTATTCCTTGTACATGCATTTTTAGGAAAAGTGATCAACACGAAAGTTGTAGATCTCGTCGATATCTACAACTTTTGTGTTGAACACTTTTTCTGATATTGCATGTACAAGTCGTATTTCAAAAAGACGCGAAAAATTGGAAGATTTTGAGGTGCGGCTAGCAAAATAGCGGGTTGCGGTTAACAATCACCAAAAAATAATATAGTTAAGTTTGAGTCACGTAAATATAAATAAATTGATTCAGGGAATGAATTTAATTCTACTATTTAGTGTTAATTTTAGGAATCTTAAATCTTCATTTATTGGTGATTGCATGCATGGGCGGACCCGCCGGACCTCAATATGGCCAGGTATGAGTGGCGGTTACGTAGTGGATTTTTTTAAAAAATTAAATAATAGAAAATAGAGTAATTAGCATGTTAAATAAGAAAGCAACAAATATATAATATTAAAAATATTACAAATAAAAATAAAACTGTCATTATAGCTTAATTGGTGGATTACTTGTTTTATTTATGTGGTCTCGAGTTCAAATATTAGAGATGGCATATTTAAAGTTTTACATTTTTATATATAAATACATTATTACGACATTTTTAAATTTTTTTTTTATAAATAAACTTATAATTATGAAATTGTTCAAACAAACTCTTTATTATGATATTGTTTAAAAATCATTTTTTATAAATAAATTCATTGTTATATTTAAAGTTTTATATTTGTATAAACAAATTAATATTTATGTTATTGTTCAAAAAAAAAATATTTTTATAAATAAATTCAATACCTTGTTCTCGTTTAAAATTTATTTTTTCTAAACAAGTTCATTTGTAGGTTGCTTATTAAAGTTTTTTAATAAATAGGTTCATTTAAATGTTGTTATATATTATTTTATTTATTATAAATAAGTATTAATTAGTGTCGATTTTGAATAATTTGTAAAATAAATTGAAAGAGTTTATATTTTGCTGACGGTAAGTAATGTTGCAGCGTCCGTCACTGATTGTATGTACATCATGTTATCATCGTGATTCTGCGCATTATGTGATGTGATGAAAATGAGGCAAGCTGTCGGCGGCTCCGCCGCCACCGACGTCATAGGGATTGGAGATGCTGGGCGAGATAGGGAGACGCGGGGTGAAATTTGGCACGTCTGTGTTACATCGAATTGTCCCACATCGCCTGACGGAAGTTGTTTTTCTGCAAATAATGTGCAACCGGTGAATTCTTTCAGTTGAAATTGTGCGGGCTCAAAGCTGGCGAGCCATAATTGTGATTATGCTCATTATGTGATGTGATATGAATATGTGACATTCGTCGGCGGCTCCGTCGCCGCCGAAATCGCAGGGATCGGGAGACGCAGGGCGTGATAGGGAGACGCAGAGCGGAATTTGGCAGGTCTGTGTTACACTGAATATGTTAAAATTCAACAACCTGACACTACTACCACGTTGAATCTTCTCCAGGTGGTCAGCACGATAGACTAAAGACAAATTAATATTCTCAGAACTATCCAGTTCACACCTTGATCACGCGGAAAATTCCCTGGACCTTGAAGTGCGCAGCAGTTACCTCAACTAAAGTTAATCAACCAGCAAACACAGGCAGCACAAGCGTCTTTATTGATTCACAGCCAACTTCTCTACACAGTGAGACATACATTGCGAGACATGCTTTACCAAACAATACCCAAGGGAAAGCAGAGACTACAAAAGACAAGACAAGAGAAAAAAGTCGCGCGGACTCAACTACAAGCCGCCGGACTACTACCGTGGAGTCTGCTCAGTCCGCCAGGTCGCCACACCGCAACACAAGCCACGCGGACTACCCCTTATTCCAATGCTTGCCCTAGCCGCCGATCTGCAAGCCTCCTGACCGCGAGGTCGCCTAGCCGCCAGACCGCACAAGCTGCGATGCCGAATAGAACATTCCTCCTGCAGCAGGCGACTTCTTGAACCCCGAACCAAGTTGCCAAAGAGAAGACCGTCTGGTCGCTGTCCGCGACCTGCTGTTTTCCCCCGATTGCTTAACCGTAGAGTCCGCACTGTCCCTGACCGCAATCACAGCCAAGTTCTGGCTTTCCAGCGCTATCCGCATAACCTGGACAGCACAACCCGGTCAACTCAATCAAACCGCGCGGACACCAAAAGGCAGTCCGCAGCAACCTGTGCGGGCTCAAGTTACTATTCACTTACGCATGGATGTCCCTCCTTCCTGATGTGACAAGGGTCCTATTTATAGGCACGATGATGAGTGTGGTCACTGCCCTAACCGATAGGATTACCGCCACATCCCGCAGCAAGACTTCTCCGCAGTCCGCAGATACAATCCAGTCTGCCGCAGCTGTGCAAGATAGCCAGCCCGCCTAGCTTCTCCAAGGCCGGACAGCAAAACCAGTCCGCCTTGTCGCCATGGGCCAAGCCAGGACCACCACAGCCGGACTCCGTAGCAACAGTCTGCTAATCCGCGGACACAACACTGCAGTCCGCCAATCCCGAGCCCACGGCTTCGCCACCAAGGCATCTGTCGGACTCAGGCGGGCATGTTTTTTCCAGTCCGCCCATACTAGGGACAACACTAGTCTGCATACCATGCAGACAACTCCAGTCCGCAAGCCGAGTCCATAGCCTTGTTACCAAGACACCATCAGGACTCAGCGGACTCTAGCTCCAGTCTGCTTACACAGCAAACTTCCAGTCCGCATATACCGCAGGTTACTCCAGTCCGCATAACCCACAGACTGCTCCAGTCCGCATATCCCAAGTCCACCGCCACGCAAGCAAGGCAGCTGTCGGACTCAGTGGACACCCTGCTTCAGTCCGCATATCCCGAGCCCACAGCTTTGCCACAAAAGCTACTGCCGGACTCAGCGGACACCTGACATCAGTCCGCCCATAGTTGCGGACACAACCTTCAGTCCGCTCATCGCCAAACTCGTAACCAAGGCACATGCACTTCTGCCGAGCTTGGCGGACTGAGAAGCAGGCCGCACTCCACTGCACGATCTCCCCGGACTGAGCCAAACATTGACTTGGTTCAGTCCCAACCAAGTCCACACCACTGGCCACTAGGGCCAGTCCGCACTTACTGGCGGACACTGGAACCAGTCTGCCTATCCCGACGAGCTCCAGTATCAGTCCGCACTGACTGGCGGCCTCCGTGGCTTCCACTTGTCGCTGCACCAGAGCAAGAACAAGGCAAATGCCAAACCAGTTTACCGAGCTCCAGTTCTTCAGTTCGCTTCATGCCGGACTCCGCAGCTAGAATTGCTAGCTGCCTGGTTACTTCCTGGGATCCAACTGTCTGCTGAGCACAAGCCGGCCTGGCTAACCGCCGCTGCTGTCTGCGAAGTCCGCATGAACAGACTGCCCAGGCCTCTATAGAGCAAACCGTCTGCAACATCCATGTCGACTTAGCAGTCCGCCAACCCTGTCCGCATAGTCCGCACGGATAGGTCCATATGCTTCATTCACCCACTTTCACTTCACAAATTTCAACACTCAACCTTGAAGTGAGAAATGGTGACTAACTCCAGCAGCTCCCGTAACCTTGCACCTAATCCCTCCGATAGCATCTACGAAGAAATGTCCACGACATAGTCCTCGCCCCGCATTTCATGGACCATGAGGGAGCCCTCCAGCATCTCCCAAAAGGAGCCATGCTTCCCTCTGCCTTCTTCTGCTTCAACCTCCACTCATGCATCACAGGAGTATCACCAACTACCTTGGGCACAAAAGCCCAAGCCTCGTTACCTCTGAGAGAAGTCACCTCTTCAGCCTTTGTGTCAACCACCTCCTTGATTCTAGTGGGGTTATTACAGCCAGAAGAAACATGCTCGACCTGAGGGCTAACAAAGAAACACAAAATCAAGCCCGTCGTATTCCCTTCACTATATCGAGCTGGTGGCTTACTGATCCTCTTTGATCTCCGAAGAACCGGATCACGGCTACCCACCTCCACTGCTTCTGAACCAGTTCTGTTCCCGAGCAAACCCGGAATAATGCTCCCCTTGCTCCCTGAACAAGACGCCTCCTCACTGGAACCAGGAGCACCTGGAGCAACGCTCCCCCTGCTACCTTAACCAGAAGACTCCCATCTTGAACAAGAACTGCCTGTAACATCGCTCCCCCTGCTTCATGAATCATAAGCCTCCTCCTTCTAGCCAGAAGTACCTCGAGTATCACTCCCCCAACTTCCTGACCCTGACGCCTTTGCCCCGGAGCTATAACAACCTGGAGCTCCTAGTGACTCAGGCAGCTCCACATGAACCTTAGCAGCAGCCTCCTTCAGCCCACCATCTGACTTGCTCATATCTAGCTCCATATGAGAGCTACCCCAATACGACATCAACTCATCGAAGACAACGTCTCTCGACATGATGACTCTCTTCGTCGCAGGATCCATACATCTCCATCTTCTCTTCTGCTCATCATACCCAACAATGACTAGCTTTGTCTTGAGAGCACCCAGAGAGTTTATGTAGCAGGTAGATCCAAACACCCGTAGGTGCATCACATTGGGCTTTACTCCGAACATCAGCTCATAAGGAGTCTTCATATAGATCAGACTAAGAGGCATCCGATTGATGACATGAGCAGCACAGGCCATCCCTTCCGCCCAAAGATCCTTAGGAACGCCTTTACTATGAAGCCAATACTTGCAGGTCTCCGTTAACCAATGGATCATCCGAGCTGCAATATTGCCTTGCTCTGAAGTATATCCACAAGAAAGCTCCTTCCGGATCCCTTGCTTCCTACAGAAGTTTGAGAACTCGGTTGAGCCAAACTCACCACCGATGCTTGTACTCAACTTCTTGATCCTCAGGCCAAGCTGGCCTTCCACAAGCTTCTTGAACTCCACAAACAAGCGCATCATATTGGATTTCTTCTTCATGAAGTATACCCAAGTATACCTTGAATAGTCATCAACCAAAATCAGCATGTACCTGCTGCCTCCAAGACTAGCAGTGACGGTCCGTCCAACTAGAGCACAATGGACAACCGCCGACAGTGCTTTACATCTGGATTGTGCCTTATCAACAATGAAGCTATAAGCTTCACTTTGCTGACATCACGCACACCCCTGACCATCGTCATAGGATGACAATCTAGGCAAGCCTCTTATGAGTCTTCTTTCCGCTATTGCTTTTAGCTTGTCCATCCCTACATGTCCCAGTCTTTCATGCCAAATAGATGCACTATCACTGGCCTTCATCTGATCAGCACCAGAACTTGTTGAAGACCCAATAAAGTTCTCCTCCTTGCCTCCAACATGAGCTACGTTCGCCGAGAGCAATGTAACCTTGCACTCTTTCCTGAGATGACCATGCTGCTTGCATTTATAGCACCTTGATCCTTTCTTCCTCCTCCCATCACGCCTAGGAGAACCACTCCTCTCTTGCTGATATGAAGTAGAAGGACCATCCTCTACAGCAACATTCACGTCCTTCCTGAAAAACCCAACAAGGGAAGTCCAAACCTCCGCAGCTGACCGACATCCACTGATGTGGTCCAAGAGCTCCGATGAGATCACCTGCTTCAAAATAGACTCCGCTTTCGCATTTGTCTCCTTCCAAGCTCTCATCTCTTCAGTATTGATAGCAGTAGCCTCTTGTCTTTCTGCTCAGCATATAACCTCCCAAAGGTCCTCGCCAAGAAGAAAGCTCTCCATACAAGACTTCCACCAATCAAAGTTCGTCTCTGTAAGGAGATCAATTCCAAGACAACTTGGATCCTCCACTGCCATGGTTGTACAACTGGTTCCCTCTTCAAAGAGTCACAACCACTTCAGTTGATCGCTGCTTATCCACTCCAAACTAGCTCCGAGACCAAGTTCACTGCTCAAGCAACTGAACCTGGCTCTGATACCATGTTAAAATTCAACAACCTGGCACTACTACCACGTTGAATTTTCTCCTGGTGGTCAGCAGGATAGCATAAAGCCAAATTAATTTTCTAAGAACTATCCAGTTCACAACTTGATCACGTGAAAAATTCCCTGGACCATGAAGTGAGCAGGAGTTACCTCAACTGAAGTCAATCAACCAGCAAACACATGCAACACAAGCGTCTTTATTGATTCACAGCCAACTTCTCTACACAGCGAGACATACATTGCAAGACATGCTTTACCAAACAACACCCAAGGGAAAGCAGAGACTACAAAAAACAAGACATGAGAAACAAGCAGCGCGGACTCAACTACTAGCCGTCAGACTACTACTGTGGAGTACGCTCAGTCCGCTAGGTCGCCAGACCGCAACTCAAGCCGCGCAGACTACCCCTTATTCCAATGCTTGCTCTAATCGCCGATCTGCAAGCCGCCTGACCGCGAGGTCGCATAACTGCCAGACCGCACAAGCTGCGATGCCGAATAGAACAGTCTGCCTGCAACAGGCGACTTCTTGAACCCCGAACCAAGTTGCCAAAGAGAAGACCATCTGGTTACTGTCCGCGACATACTGTTTTCCGCCTGTTGCTTAACCGAAGAGTCCGCACTGTCCCTGACCACAATCAGAGCCAAGTCCTGACTTTCCAGCGCTATGCGCACAACCTGCACAACACAACCCGGTCAACTCAATCCAACCGCGCGGACACCAAAATGCAGTCCGTAGCAACCTGTGCGGGCTCAAGTTACTGTTCACTTACGCATGGAGGTTCCTCCTTCCTGATGTGACAAGGGTCCTATTTATAGGCATGATGATGAGTGTGGTCACCACCCTAACCTATAGGATTACCACCACATCCTGCAGCAAGACTTCTCCGCAGCCTGTGGATACAATCCAGTCCGCCGCACCTGTGCAAGATAGCCAACCTGCCTAGCTTCTCTAAGGCCAGACAGCAACACCAGTCCGACTTGTCGGCAAGGGCCAAGCCAGGACCACCACAGCCGGACTACGCAGCAACAGTCCGCTAATCCGCAGACACAGCACTACAGTCCGCCAATCCCGAGCCCACGGCTTTGCCACGAAGGCATCTGTCGGACTCAGGCGAACATGCTGTTCCAGTCCGCCCATACTAGGGACAGCACTAGTCTGCATACCTTGCAGACAACTCCAGTCCACAAGCCGAGTCCATAGCCTTGTTACTAAGACACATTCCGGACTCAGCGGAATCTAGCTCCAGTCTGCTTATACAGCAAACTTCCAATCCGCATATACCGCAGACTACTCCAGTCCGCATAACCCGCAGACTTCTCCTGTCCGCATATCCCAAGTCCACAGCCACGCCAGCAAGGCAGCTGTCGGACTCAGCGGACACCCTGCTTCAGTCCGCACATCCCGAGCCCACGGCTTTGCGACAAAAGCTACTGCAGGACTTAGCGGACACCTGACATCAGTCCACCCAAAGTTGCGAACACAACCTTCAGTCCGCTCATCGCCAAACTGGCAACCAAGGCACATGCACTTCTGCCGAGCTTGGCGGACTGAGAAGCAGGCCGCACTCCACTATGCGATCTCCCCGGGCTGAGCCAAACATTGACTTGGTTCAGTCCCAACCTGAAGGATCAAGCGCATACCCAACTACACCAAAAGCCCGGACTGTTGGAGAGGGCGCTACTTAATTTCTTAAATAAGTAGCAAAGCACCACGGGTCAAGTGAAGGAACGCCGGACCAAACTATCCCCCCGGCATCCAGCATAACCCGTCGGCTTAGAGGTGGAGTTACCACATGGCCCACCTGGCTGAGAGGTGGGGTTACCACATGTCCACGGTTGCCTGACCCACCGGACCCACACAGGTAGAAGGGAAAAATCAGGATTTAATAGCTCCCCCCTGGTCTTGAACCCGTGACCTCCTCTGATACCAATTGAAGGATCAAGCGCATACCCAACTGCACCAAAAGCCCGAACTGTTGGAGACGACGCTACTTAATTTCTTAAATAAGTAGCAAAGCACCACAGGTCAAGTGAAGGAATGCCGGACCCAACACAACCAAGTCCACACCACTGGCCACTAGGGCCAGTCCGCACTTACTGGCGGACACTGGAACCAGTCTGCCTGTCCCGACGAGCTCCAGTATCAGTCCGCACTGACTAGCAGTCTCCGTGGCTTCCACTTGTCGCTGCACCAGAGCAAGACCAAGGAAAATTACAAACCAGTCTGCCGAGCTCCAGTTCTTTAGTCCGCTTCATGCCGGACTCCGCGTCTAAAATTGCTAGCCGCCCGGTTACTTCCTGGGATCCAACTATCTGCTGAGCATAAGCTGGCCTGGATAACCGCCGCTTCTGTCCGCGTAGTCCACACGAACAGACCGCTCAGGCCGCTACAGAGCAATCCGTCTGCATCTTCCTTGCCTACTTAGCAGTCCGCCAACCCTGTCCGCATAGTCCGCGCGGATAGGTCCACGTGCTCCATTCACCCACTTTCACTTCACAAATTTCAACAGAATAGTCCCACATCGTCTGTTGGAAGTTATTTTTTTGTATATAATGTGTAGCCAGTGAATCCTTTCAGTTGAAATCGTGCGAGCTCAAAGCTGGCAAGATTTCTGGGTTGTGGATTGGGCTAGCTTGGATCAATTCATGCGGCTATGCAGAGGGGCCTTGATTCAGTCTCACGCGTTTGGGATTTTTTCAAAATTATATTAGCCACTCTTGTAGTTTGGTCTTTTTTTCCAAATATTGTCCTATTAGCTTATATTCCTCCCTCCTCTTTTATTTATTTATGCCACTAATGTTTTTGTGCTCTTTTGTAGGTTTTTTGAATTTTCAGCCAAAATGACCTGACACGGCCACTAATACGGCCGTGTCATGGGGCGTATAACCAGTTCCCAAAGAATCAGCCACCAGAGGAAAGTCCAAAGTTCATCCCGACCAGGATACGGCCTCACACACGGTCGTGTCTCTGTCCATGTCAGTCTGGCCGTGTCAACATGAAGTCGTGTCACTAGGAACTGATGACCTTCTAGAGTAGGACACGGCAGCCGACACGGCCATGTCTCCAGGCGTGTCGCCACCTCGTCAACGCATGCAGCCAGCCATTAATGCACCTCCCATCGAAGCCCATCAACCGCAGAAGACACGACCACCAACATGGTCGTGTCGTTGGCCATGTCAGCATGGGCATGCCTGCCGATTCGATGTTGCAATCAACGCTCCCGCCAGAACCTGAGCCCGAGGTCAACCAGCACAGTGACACGGCCACCAACATGGCTGTGTCGTTGGCCATGTCACCCCCTCTTGAATTTCTATAAATTCATCCCCTCCCCCTTGCTTCAAAGAGAGCCCTGAAGTGTGTAAGGAAGTGCAGCCCTTTTGTTTACTCAAGTTTTTTTTCATGTTTCTCTCTCTCTCTCTCTCTCTCTCTCTCTCTTCCTCTTTTTAGTTTAGTTCAATTTAAGTTTAGTTTAAGCTTTTGTATTATCTTTTCTTGCAAATTCTTTAGTTGTTACTTGTAGGGCCAGAATATGATTTCATTTTCATGCAATTGTAATTTTCATTCCAAGTTGTAGCTCTCCTTAATATTAATAAAAGTGCTCTTTTCTCTTCCCTTTCTACTTTGTGTTCTTTATGCTTCATTACTCATCCCCCCTCCTCCACTTCACCATGAGTAACTCATCCTCCTTGTACTCAATCTTGATGATCCGAGGTTCGAGTGATTAAGTTATGATGCTTTGAGTTCACCTTTTCTTTTTAGGGTTTAGGCCTTGAATTACACGTGATTTATCACGGGTTGGAGATATACCATCGATATATATTCTCCACCTTTCCTTTTATCACTAGCTAGCCGAGAGGCCGATGGTTTGAAGTGAGCACTCAAGAGTAAAGTGAGTTGTACGCACCCCTCGAGAGAGACAGACGTCCAAATATTCCGGATTGTAGTAAAATCCAATAGTGGGGTTTACTGCGTAAAGCGAGATTTAGGCCTCCGATTTAAACGAGATTCGTTCGGACCTTCCTAAACTCAGGTGGGCACGTCTTTGAGAGAAGCGTGTTCATGTTTATGGAACCTCCACGGTCAAGGACCTTTACCCTTTTAAGCTTAGGTTTATTTATCATGTTTTTAATCGACTCTTGCCGTGGTGATTCTCGATCGAGTACTTCTCTTTTTCATCGTCTTAACCCCTAGTTTTAATCGCCTTTACAAGCTTTTTTTTAACCGCAAGCATTTCTTTTTCTAGTGTAATATTTCTTTTCCTAATCGCGCCTAGCTCTCTTTTAAACCCTAAGTTTTCCGTCGATAAAATAATAGTCTTCGTTTGAGTAAGCTTACTCAACAGTTCCCGGATTTAAATACGACAGTTGTGTCCCCTTACTACAGTTCGATAGGTATACTTGCCTAGTTGGATTGCTAGTTCGGCTGCTCGCTTTTCGTAAGCGTTGGCTGAACCATAAAGTTTTTGGCGTCGTTGCTGGAGAAGCAACTTTCGTTGATAAATTGAAAACACGAATCTATTAATTTTATCATTTCTCTTTCTTATCCTCCTTCCAAAAAATTTTTTAAATCAAAAATTTTATTACCGCTCTTAATAGAAACCCACATCACAATTTTTCTACACCATCTAACTCTTTCCAAAAGGGCAAAGCGGTTTTAAGTGCTGCTATCTTGTCTATTACCTTGAGAACTCTTCACCGGGTAGCCCTTGGGAAGTTCAGGAGTCAAAACATAAAAAAAATCTATTTCAAAAATTAGTAACTCTTTTTTTCTAGTTTATTTTTTTCTCTTTCTTCTCTTCTCTTCTTTTAGTGCATGACCCGTGGGAGTCCATCGGTTATTTTGGACCTGGACCACGAAATTGAGCGTACTCTTCGGAGAAGATCGCGATTTCAAGGTCCTACTCTCCAAATACCGATTGAGGATTCCGAGTCATTTTCTACTTTAAGAATGGAAGAACCCAACGTGGAGGAAAACGTGCAAAGGCCTATGTCTTATTATGCACGACCAAATCTCAAGGGAACTGAATCTAGCATAGTTCACCCTGCGATAGCAAATAATAACTTTGAACTGAAGCCTAACATTATTCAAATGATGCAGCAGTATGTGCAATTTGATGGACTTTAAGATGAAGATCCGAATGCACATATAGCAAGCTTTCTTGAAATTTGTGACACCTTCAAGATAAATGGTGTCACAAATGATGCTATTAGGCTAAGATTATTTCCCTTCTCTCTTAGAACTAAGACTAAGTAGTGGCTGAACACCATACCTAAAAATAGTATTACAACTTGGATGCAATTAACTGAAAAAGTTTTGCCGAAGTATTTTCCGCCTGCTAAAACTGCAAAACTTAGGAATGACATTTCTGCCTTTGGACAAATAGACTCTGAAACCCTTTATGAAACCTGGGAAAGATTTAAAGAATTATTAAGACGATGTCCACACCACGCTCTTCCTGTATGGTTGCAGGTGCATACATTCTATAATGGGCTAAATCAAAGTATAAAGCCAATGATAGACGTAGCTTCTGGCGGTACTTTAAATCATAAGACCCCGGAAGCGGCTCTTGAGCTTTTTGAGGATATGGCCATGAACACTTATAAGTGGAATGTGCCTAGCTCCCGCCCAAACAAGCCTACAGGTATCTTTGAAGTGCACAACATCTCCCAACTCACTTTGCAAGTTGAAATATTAAGAAAAAAAATTACGGAGATGACTGCTGCCTCCGCCCCTCACGTATGGGAATCTACAACACCAGCTCAAGAACAATTAGATTATGTTAATAATAGTATGCCTAAAAATGCTTTTAATAATTTTTCTGCTGCGAATTTTCATCCTCCTGGTTTTAATTTTCCGAATAGTTATAATACCGCTTTAAGAAATCACCCGAATTTTTCGTGGAGTAATCCATCGAATGTTGTGCGCCCACCACCACAAATTGATTTTTCTGCACCAACACCACCTCCTCAAAGTTTTCCAAAACCTCCAAGTTTGGAGGTAATGTTTTCAAAATACACGAATCTTAATGATGCTACGATAAGAACCTTAACTGGAAGCGTTAAAAATTTAGACAATCAAGTAGGACAGCTCGCTAAAATAATTTCTGAGCGACCCGCAGGGTCTCTTCCTTCCAATACCGAGCCCAACCCGAGAGAAAAAGCGAACTCTATAACTCTTTGGAGTGGGAAGCAAGTTCCTGGTATGGTAAGTGAAGAGCCCGAGGCAAGCTCCGCTCCCGCTTTAAAAAATCAAAGCTCCGCTCCCGTTTTAAAAATTCCACCCACTGCCGAAGATGTTATCACCCCTGTTTTAGAAAAAGGACTCACTCCACAACCCACCTTTAAAAATAATCCATCCCTGCTATACCCTTCGGATCTTAATAAACAACGTCAGGATGATCAGTACACCCGTTTCTTAGAAATGTTTAAACAAATCCACATAAATCTGTCTTTCTACGAAGCCATATCCGAGATGCCGAAGTACGCTAAGTATCTTAAGGACCTCTTGACCAACAAGAAGAAGTTAGAGAACCTTTTGCATGTCACGTTAAACTTCGAGTGCTCGGCAGTCTTGACAAACGGATAACCAAAGAAAATCAGTGACCCGGGTAGTGTTTCAATTCCATGTGTCTTTGGTGATATTTTTCTCAAGCACGCATTAGCCAACCTAGGTGCGAGTATTAATCTGATTCCCCTCTCATTGTTTAAAAAGTTAGGAATTGGTAGTCTCAACCCCACACGCATGAGTATCCAGCTCGCCAACAGATCAGTCAAGTACCCGTTAGGTATAGTGGAGGTCGTCCTAGTCAAAGTGGACAAGTTCATCTTCCCAGTGTACTTTGTCATATTGGACATCGAAGAAGATGTCGAGGTTCCCCTGATCCTTGGCCGACCACTCCTTGGCACCTCCCGAGCTATCATTTACGTAAGCAATGGTAAGATCTTCCTTCGAGTAGGCAATGACGAAGTAACTTTCTCTATCACCCCCTCGATGAAGAACACCCTAGCCAATGATGACTCCTGCTTTTTCGTAGATGCCGTAAGTGAAGAACCTTCCTATCGCCTCTCTGATTTTGAAAAAGAATTTTCTGATTTTTGTTCCTCCTCTACTCCTCCAACTGAATCGATACACCTAAGTGAAGAACCCTCCTATCGCCTCTCTGGATTTGAAATTTTTTTTCTGATTTTTGTTCCTCTTATACTCTTCCAATTGAATCGCCACAAGAAGCCTCCATGGCCGCTAGCCCCGCCCCTTTTAATTTTTCACATAAAAAAGTCTACGAGGACATAGTTTTTGAAAAAGTACGTATTTCTAAAACCTCGTATGAAGACCCCCCTGTTGAAGTTGGTGACCGGGCGGTCTGTCTTGGCGGGTTGGAGACCGCGCGGTCTGGCGGTTTGACTCGGCGACTTGTAAACCGGGCGGTCTAGCAATCTTCACAGGCGACCTCTCTGCTTCTCTTATTGTAGCCGTGCGGTTAGTCCTTCTGTCTAACCGCGCGGCCTGTGCGGTTTACTTTGTACAGTCCGCTTAGCTTGTAAATTTTTAGTCCCACATCTCTTATTTGTATTCTCTCTTCTCTCCTCCATTCTATATAAGGGAGGGCATACCTTTGTAATAGTTATCTTTTTTGGATAATAAAATTTCAATTATTCAAAAGTTTATTCGGCTTGTTCTCTACTTTTCGCTTCTTTTCGCTACTTTCTAACATGGTATCAGAGGACACGGTCATTTCCTCCTGATTCTGTGCGCTCTCTGTTGTTCGCGGCTTGTCTTCCGCGTTCTGCGGCTTATTCGCGGCTTGCCTTCTCATCTGTCCGCGCGGCTTGTTTCTATCCGTGCGGCTTGTCTCTGTCCGCTGCCTGTTCGCGCGGCTTGCTTCTTCTTGGTTCTCTTCTACTACTGCTCTTTGTCGCAGCACCCTGTTTCCGTGTCGCCGCGCTCCTTGATCTTTCCTGCCGCTCCGACTTCCTAGTCGCTGCGGTCTGTCTCTGTCCGCGCGTGTTGTCTCTGTACTCGCGGTTTGCTGCTGTGATCTGCCTGACCGTGCGGGTTGTTCCTTTCTCCCCCGCATCTTGGTCGCGGTCACCTGCTCTTCTCCTCTCTTCTGTTCGCTCGGCCTTTTCAGTCCGCGTGACCTCTTCCCCGCTGTGCCCTTGACTGCTATGATCTGCCTGACCGTGCGGGTTGTACCTTTCTTACCCGCATCTTGGTCGCGGTCACCTGCTCTTCTCCTCTCTTCTGTTCGCTCGGCCTTTTTCAGTCCGTGCGACTTCTTCCCCGCTGTGCCTTGATCTGCATCCTAGCCGCTCGTGTTCGCGCGGCTTCTTCCCTTTTTCCCGCCGCGGTTTCACGCGGATTCTTCCTTGTTTGAGCGGCCTCTCTACCCTTCTCCTTTAGCCGCTCCTGCTTGTTAGTCGCCGCGACCTCCTGGTTTAGTCACGCGGCTTGTGCTCTGCACCTTGGTCGTGGCCCTTCGTGCCGCTGGTGTGCTGTCACCGAGACCGCTGCAGTTTCTTCTTCCTCCCTTCATGGCTTTCATATCCTCCTCCACGCCATTCGCCTCGGTTGTCACGTCTTCTGGTCATGCACACGTTGTTACTCAGGGCAAATGGCTGATCGACACTGGTGCTACAAATCATATGACCGGCCATCTCCCGTGTTTCTCTCTCCTAGAAAAACATGCTCGCTTGCCCCCGGTTACTCTCGCTGACGGCTCTTCATCATCAGTTCATGGAACAGGGATCGTTCATGTCACTCCGTCTCTTCACTTGGCGGATACTCTCTACGTGCCACAGTTCCCGTGCAACTTATTATCTGTTACCTCTCTTTGCAAGCAATTACAGTGTTCCGTCACATTTACTTCTACTTCTTGCTCTTTTCAGGATCCGGACTCCCAACGGACGATTGCTACTGGGACTGAGAGTGGCGGCTTATACTTCCTAGACAACATTTCTGCTTTTTCCACCTTCTCCTCCACCTCCACAGATCTTCTCCAATGGCATCTCCGCCTTGGTCATGCTCCTCCCCGTCTTCTTCGTCAACTTCTGCCCCACCTTCCTCCTCCAAGTCCTCCGCTCAACTGTGAGGCCTGTCAGCTTGGCAAGCATCACCGCTCCTCCTTCCCTCCAAAGCACGTTCGTAGCTCTACCCGTCCGTTTGATCTTATCCACTCCGATATCTGGGGTCCTTCTCCTACTCTTACCATTGGTCGGGGTAGTTCCTATTTTGTCACGTTCATTGATGATTTCTCTCGCTGTACGTGGGTGTATCTGTTAAAAGATCGCTCCGAATTATTTTCTGTATGGACATCCTTCTATCTCATGATCAAAACTCAGTTTGGTGTTTCTATCCAAGTGTTTCGATCTGATAATGCCCAAGAATATCTAAGTCGTGACTTCTCTACATTCTGCATGCAAAATGGGATTCTTCATCAAACTAGTTGTGTCTATACTTCACAATAAAATGGTGTGGCCGAACGCAAAAACCGTCACCTGCTCGATGTCGCTCGCACCTTGATGACCCAGATGCATGTCCCTCGCTCCTATTGGGGCTATGCTGTTCTCCTTGCCTGCTATCTCATCAATCGCATCCCCTCCACGGTTCTCCACGGCCAAACCCCGTTCTCCATTTTGTATCCGGGAAAGGAGCCGTTTCCTCTCCCTCTCCAAATCTTTGGATGCACTGCCTTTGTGCATACCCCTTCTGCCACCCGTGATAAGCTCTCCCCTCGCTCCACCAAATGTGTCTTTCTGGGGTACTCCACCACTCAGAAAGGCTACTGTTGCTTTGATCCCGTCCTTCGTAAGCAGTTCGTCTCTGCTGACGTCACCTTCTTCGAGAATACCTCCTACTTCTCGGATGACTCTTCTCCTCTTCTCCCAGCTTCTGATTCTCCTGCCGTTCCCTTCGTTCCCTCGCCTCCTCCTACACTCTCCACCACTACACCGTCTCCACCCCCTCCTCTTCCTCCACCTCTCTCTCCCCCTTCTCCACCACCCTCTCCCTCATCTCCGCTGCCGTCGCTCTCTTCTCCCGGGCCAGCTTTCTCTACCACGGATGCTCCGGATGCCGCGGGCCCGGCTGACCTGGATCTTCCTATAGCTCTTCGCAAAGGGGTGCAGACGTGTACCTTACACCCCCTTGCTGCTGTTGTTTCCTATGATCGTCTTACTCCTTCTCGCAGGGCATTTGCACTGGCTATCTCTGCCACTGCCACACCCCGCTCCTATCAGGAGGCCCTTGCTATTCCTCACTGGAAGATGGCCATGGATGAGGAAATGGCGACCCTCACTGAGCGGGGTACCTGGACTCTTGTTCCTCCTCCCTTTGGTACTGATGTTGTTGGCTGTCGCTGGGTCTTTGTGGTCAAATTTCGCCCAGACGGCACTGTGGATCGGTATAAGGCTCGCCTTGTGGCTAAGGGCTTTACTCAGACCTATGGGGTTGATTACTTTGACACCTTCTCCCCTGTGGCTCGTCTCAGCACCATCCGGGTTCTTCTCTCTGTGGCCGTCAATCGGGATTGGCCGATTTCTCAGCTGGACGTCAAGAATGCCTTCCTTTATGGTGATCTTCACGAGGCCGTTTACATGGAGCAACCTCCTGGGTATGTTTCTCAAGGGGAGACACGAGTATGCCGGCTGCAGAAGGCAATTTATGGCCTCAAGCAGAGTCCTCGAGCTTGGTTTGACAAGTTCAGCGGTATTGTGGCGGCTGTTGGTTTTGTGCGAAGCTCTGCTGATCACTCTCTCTTTATTCGCAAAACTCCTTCTGGGCTGGTTGTTCTTGCTGTGTACGTCGATGATATTCTTCTCACTGGCGATGACCAGGAAGGGGTAGCCCTGACAAAGCGACATCTTCGCCAACATCTGATCACTAAAGATATGGGCTCTCCAAAGTACTTTATGGGGATCGAACTCTCGCGGAAGCCCGACTCCTTAGTTCTCTCTCAGCATAAGTATGCCCTTGATCTTTTAAAAGAGGCAGGATTGACTGGAGCTAAACCTGCCCGATGCCCCATGGCTATTGGGGAGGACAAAACCTGGACAGATGATTCGCCTCCTCTTTTAGATAGTTCGCGGTACAGGCGTCTGGTTGGTAAGCTCATATATCTCACAGTGACCAGACCCGACATTTCCTATGCTGTGGGCAAGGTGAGTCAATTCATGCAAGCGCCTAGGGAATGTCATCTACAGTCCGCCTTGCGGATCTTGGAATATGTCAAAGCAGCGCCTGGGAAAGGATTACTGTTTCAGAAGAATGGTCATCTGAGGATTGAAGCCTACTCAGATGCAAGTTATGCTGATGACAAAGGGGATCGCAAGTCTACCTCAGGTTTTTGCACCTTTGTTGGGGGAAATCTGGTGAGCTGGAAGAGCAAAAAGCAGTCTGTTGTCTCCAGGTCAAGTGCAGAAGCTGAGTATCGCAGTATGGCGTCAACCACTTGTGAGTTGAAATGGTTGCGGGCTCTCATGCTAGATTTAGGAGAGGTGTACAACCATCCTCTTCCTATGTTCTGTGATAACAAGGCCACCATATACATCTCCAAAAACCCGGTATTCCATGAAAGAACAAAGCACATTGAGGTTGACTGTCATTTCATTCGTGAAGAGATTTTAAAAGAACAAATTTGCACTCCGTTTGTCACGTCTGATAAAGAGCTAGCTGACATCTTCACCAAGCCAGTCTCCGCCTCGTTTCTGCATGTTTGCGACAAGCTGGGCATGATTGATATATATGCTCCAGCTTGAGGGGGAGTGTTGAAGTTGGTGACCGGGCGGTCTGTCTTGGCGGGTTGGAGACCGCGCGGTCTGGCGGTTTGACTCGGCGACTTGTAAACCGGGCGGTCTAGCAATCTTCACAGGCGACCTCTCTGCTTCTCTTATTGTAGCCGTGCGGTTAGTCCTTCTGTCTAACCGCGCGGCCTGTGCGGTTTACTTTGTACAGTCCGCTTAGCTTGTAAATTTTTAGTCTCACATCTCTTATTTGTATTCTCTCTTCTCTCCTCCATTCTATATAAGGGAGGGCATACCTTTGTAATAGTTATCTTTTTTGGATAATAAAATTTCAATTATTCAAAAGTTTATTCGGCTTGTTCTCTACTTTTCGCTTCTTTTCGCTACTTTCTAACACCCCCTACCCTGAATCTGAAAGAACTACCAGAGCATCTTAGATACGCTTTTTTAAAAAAGGACTCCAAGCTGCCCGTCATAGTTTCGGCCTATCTCACAAATGAACAAAGTGATAAACTTCTTTCAATTTTACGTAAACATCGTCGAGCTATTGCTTGGCAGATATCTAATATCAAGGGCATAAGCCCATCTTTCTGCACTCACAAAATCTTAATGGAAGATAATTCACGTAACTCTATACAACCTCAACGCCGTATAAACCCGAACATGAAAGAAGTAGTTAAGGGCAAGGTTATGAAATTGTTAGACGCAGGAATTATCTATCTTATATCAAACAGTAAGTGGGTTAGCCCAGTCTAGGTAGTACCAAAAAAGGGAGGGATAACGATAATAAGTAATGAAAATAATGAATTAATCCCAACACGGACGGTGACCGGTTGGCGAATGTGTATAGATTATCATAAGTTAAACGACGCCACCCGCAAGGATCACTTCCCCTTGTCGTTCATCGATCAGATTATAGAACGACTTTCCGGCCATAGCTTTTATTGTTTTCGCGATGGCTTCTCAGGGTATTTTCAAATCCCCATCTCTCCCGAGGACCTGGAGAAAACTATATTTACTTGTCTCTTCGGCACCTCCGCCTACCGAAGAATGTCGTTTGGATTGTGCAATGCGCCAGCTACATTGCAATTATGTATGCTCGTTATATTTGACAAGTACGTAGAAAGCATTATGGAAGTTTTAATGGATGATTTCTCCCTTTTCGACAATTCCTTTGATAGTTGTTTAGAGAACCCTGAAAAAGTCTTAGAATGATGCGAAGAAACTAACCTTGCCCTAAATTAGGGAAAATGTCATTTTATGGTGAGGGAAGGGTTAGTTTTGGGCCATAAAATTTCTGCAAGAGGTATTGAAGTAGACGTTGCTAAGATAGAAGTTATTGAGAAGCTGCCGCCACCTACAAACATAAAAGCTATAAGAAGTTTCCTAGGTCACGTTGGTTTCTACCGCCGCTTCATAAAGGACTTCTACAAGATCACCAAGCCTCATACCCATCTCTTATAAAAAGACACCCCATTCATTTTTGATGATCTTTGCTTAGTTGCCTTTAATTTAATAAAAGAAAATTAAATAATGCCCCAATTATGATAGCTCCGGTGTGGGACTTTCCATTTGAGATAATGTGCGATGCAAGTAGTTATGTGGTAGGAGCCGTATTATGTCAACGCATATCTAAAAACTTCCACCTCATCTATTATGCTAGTAAGACACTCACATCTGCACATGAAAATTACACCACAACCGAGAAGGAGCTCCTAGCTGTAGTATTCGCTTTTGATAAATTCCGCCCTTATATCACACTTTCAAAAATTATTGTTTTTACGGACCACTCGACCCTCAAATATCTTCTGTCTAAAACGGATGCTAAGCCGCGCTTGATTCGCTGGGTCTTACTCCTCTAGGAGTTCGACTTAGAGATCCGTGATAAGCGAGGAGCCGAGAACTTGTCCGTCGACCACCTCTCGCGCCTAGATAATCCTTTTATAGAAAAATTAGATGAAAAATCTTTTAACGATTATTTTCATGATGAGAAGCTGTTTTCGATTAACACATCTACTTCTCCTTGGTTTGCACGCATAGCCAACTATCTAGTGGCTTGGGTGCTCCCAAAAGAGTTCTCATCTCAGCAAAAGAAGAAATTCTTTTCTGAGTTGAAGAAATATTTTTGGGAGGACCCGCATTTTTTCAGAATCTGTGCAGACCAAGTGATAAGGAGGTGCATTTCTTATGATGAAGGTTTAGACATTACTAAGCATTTACATGAAGGACCGACAAGTGGGCACTATCAAGCTGCTTGTACCGCTCACAAAGTGCTAAGCGCGGGTTTTTACTGGCCTAACCTGTTTAAAGATGCGCAGGCCTTTCTGAGTAGGTGTGATAGTTGCCAATGGTCGGGTAATATTTATAATAAAAATGAAATGCCACAGAATTATTTCCTAGAGTGCGAAGTTTTCGACCTCTGGGGAATTTATTTTGTTAGCCCTCTTCCATCTAGCTTCGAAAAAAAGTATATTTTAGTTGCAGTTGATTATGTTTCACGTTGGGCCAAAGCCCAAGCTCTTGCTATGAACGACGCCCGAGTCGTAGCTACTTTCTTGAAAAAATTATTTTCTCGATTCGGTACACCGCGCGCCATCGTTAGTGATAGTGGTTCTCATTTCTGTAACACACAGTTTTCTAAAATCCTTACTAACTATGGCGTTACTCATAAGCTCTCCACTGCCTACCACCCCCAAACTAACGGACAAGTCGAAGTAGTGAATAGGGAAATAAAAAGAATTTTAGAAAAGATTATGTCCACATCTAGAAAAGACTGGTCAACAAAATTAGATAATGCTCTATGGGCCTACCGAACAACGTACAAAACCGCCCTCGGATGTACGCCGTATCGGTTAGTTTATGGAAAATCGTGTCATTTACCCGTAGAATTAGAACACTGCGCTTTTTGGGACTTGCGATTCTTAAACTTCGATCCCCACTCTGTCGGCGACCTTAGAAAATTTCAACTCAACGAACTGGATGAGTGGCGCTCTAATGCGTACGAAAACAACAAACTTTATCAAGAGCGGACGAAGCGCTTTCATGATAAGCACTTAAGGCACCCAAAAACATTTAAGCCGGGCGACCAGGTTCTTCTTTATAATTCTCGTTTATGTTTTTTTCGGGCAAGTTAAAATCTCGTTGGTCTGGGCCCTTTACTGTTTTAGAAGTTTTTCCTTATGGTATTGTTTTGATTTCTCACCCTGATAAGGGTAATTTCAAAGCGAATGGTCAGCGTCTTAAACTGTATTTCTGTGATGATGTCAGTCCTACCTCTGTTAACTCTATATTTAATGATCTAACTTTTGATTAATCTGAAACTTTGCCTTATTATTATTAAAACTTTAAACTATTTCTTGAACTTTGTTTTAAACAATATTTTTGGACAATATTTTTTTTGTTGCGTCGAGCTCAAATGACATTTTAAACAAAGGGCGCTCTTGGGAGGAAACCCAAGTTATCTTTTTCTATTTTCTTTATTTTATAATTTTTGCCCCGAACGGCTCCGACAAGCTGAAGCTTCTGCGATCGCCTGCTCCAACGCTGCTGCATCCATCATGAAGTCCAAAGAAAACATTTCAAGGAGATCCAAAGCGCAAGCATGGGGGAGCGGCATCACTCAGTTTTCGCAGCAAATAAATTCGGGGAAGTACCTGTTTTTCAATTCTGTTTTTCAATTATGTACTTTAATTTTCTCTCTCTCTCTAACCTCCTTCTCCATTGAGGACAATGTCCATTTTAAGCTTGGGGGAGGACTTCCTCCTTCTTTTTTCTTTTTGTGAATATTTTTCATGCTTTTTGTGAATATTTTTCAAAAATCCAAAAAAATGAATATCTTAGAAATCCAAAAAAGAGAATATTTCAAAATAAAACTAAAAAAAATATGCTTTTTTTAAATAGTTTAGACATTTTTGTATTTCAATAGTACCTATTGTTTTTGTTTTATTTTTCTCAAAATTCCTTATAAACAACTTAGCTAATTGTAATTTTTCTAATCCTTCTTTTTAATTATGTTTCACAAGTAAAATGTTGGTCTTGCTGTATTTCTAATTCACGGTAGCATGTTAAGGTGAAATATTTTTCTAAAACTCGCATTTCTATTATGGTTTTTCGTTTTTTATTTTCTTTACTTTCTCAAAAATTCATCATCCACTATTTTTCTTTTCGTTTTTAGATAATTTTTGTAAGGACAACTTTTGAATAGCATAGTAGATGTGAATGATCCAAGTCACCTATTATTTCTATTTTCAAGCTAATTTCATCAATCTTCTTTTATTATCTAGGACCCGTTTTTTGAAAATTTTCAAATCTATGTTTTAAATAAATTTAAATGCGTAAAAATGATTTAGGCCATTTTTGTTTTCATTTGAGCTTTTCTGCCAACCTAAACGTTCACCACTAGTTAGCCACTTTTGAGCCCTTTTCCAATTTCGGTTGATAGCTCCTCTTTTCATATCACTTTCACCAAAGATAAAATTTCCAACCTATCTAATCACACTTGCCTTTTTGAGTTTCATAAAGAATTTTGATGATTATGATAGGTTAATTTTGTGATATTTTTGGAGAGGTTTTTGAAAAAAAGTATGCTCAGAAGAAGTGTTTGTTTTTGGCCAATTCAAAATGAAAAATAAAAAAAATATGTATGGCATTTGTTTTGAAAAAGAAAATAAGAAAAAATGGAAATAACAAAGTAAAACGGAAGAAAAATATTTTTGTTCAAAATGAAATTTTTTGAAACTCTTTGTTTTGGTTTACTGTGATTTTAAGCTTCCCTGATTATCTTTGCATTCCACTCCTAATTATAATCATAAACCAAACACTTCGGTCCTTTTAAGTTCTTTTGATTCACGCCTTTTTGAATTTTATTTAATAACTAAGACAAGAAGAAAAGTAAATCAGTATTAGTTTTGGATGTAAACTTAGATTTTTGTTATTTATTTAATATAATTATAATGCGTTGCTTGGATATAGTAACAACTCAATGCTTTTTTTTTCATTTTCGTTGCTTTACTTAAATCTAATTAAAGAATTTTGTTAAAATTTTCGATGATTTATTTTTATTAAGTAAAGTTTATAAAAGTTAAACCATACCTAAATAATTACTTTAGAATCACGTTTCACCTTTTCCCTACTTAGAATTTTGCATAGTACTTGTGTAGGCATAATTAGAACTTTTTGATTAGTCCTATTTTATGGTTATCTAGTTTTTATATTTTTTCTTGGAGACAAGCAAAGCTTAAGCTTGGGGGAATTTGATAGATTGTTTTATATTTAAGCTATTAGAGTTTTGTTTAGGTCTTTTTTATGTAAATCTTGTCCTATTAGCTTATATTTCCCCCTCCTCTTGTATTTATTTATGCCACTAATGTTTTTGTGCTCTTTTGCAGGTTTTCTGAATTTTTAGCCAAAATGACCTTACACAGCCACCAACACGGCCGTGTCATGGGGCGTGTCACCTGTTCTCAAAGAATCAGCCACTAGAAGAAAGTCCAAAGTTCATACCAACAAGGACACGGCCTCGCGCACGGTCGTGTCTCTGGTCGTGTCAACATGAAGCTGTATCACCAGGAACCGATGACCTTCTAGAGCAGGACACGGCAGCCGACACGGCCGTGTCACCAGGCGTGTCGCCACCTCATCAACGCATGCAGCCCATCATTAATGCACCTCCCATCGAAGCCCATCAACTGCAGAAGACATAACCACCAACACGACCGTGTCGTTGGTCGTGTCAGCATGGGCGTGCCTGCCAATTCGACGTAAAGTGAGCTTTAGGCCTCCGATTTAGACGACAGTCGGTTGGATCTTCCTAAACTCAGGTGGGCACGTCTTTGAGAGAAGCGTGCTCATGTTTATTGAACCTCCATTGTCAAGGACCTTCACCCTTTTAAGCTTAGGTTTATTTATTGTGTTTTTAATCGACTCTTGCCGAGGTGATTCTCGATCGATTACTTCTCTTTTTCATCGTCTTAACCCCTCATTTTAATCGCATTTACTAGCTTTTTTTAACCACAAGCATTTCTTTTTCTAGTGTAATATTTCTTTTCCTAATCGCGCTTAGCTCTCTTTTAAACCTTAAGTTTTCCATCGATAAAATAACAGTCTTTGTGTGAGTAAGCTTACTCAACAGTTCCCGGATTTAAATATGATACTTGTGTCCCCTTACTACAGTTCGATAGGTATACTTGCTTAGTTGGATTGCTAGTTCGGCTGCTCGCTTTTCGTAAGCATTGGCCGGACCATCAAAAGTCTATAGTAGCTAAAAAGTCAAATGAAACTCCGAAATTTCGCCACCGTAGTCAAAATAGTCCACTCCTGTATTGCAACAATCTTTGACGGATCCACATCAATACCATCTATACTAATCACATGACTAAAAAATGACACTGATGATAGCCAAAACTAACACTTAGAGAACTTGGCATAGAGTCGACTACTTCTCAGGGTATGTAGAACAACACACAAATGATTCACAAGAACCACTTTTTACTGAGAGTACACCAATATATTATCTATAAAGACGATCAAAAATGAGTTCAGGTACTCTCAAAAAGTTCTGTGCTTTAGATACATGAATACAGATGATGCATTTGTTAGCCCAAATGACATCACGGTGAACTCATAATATCCATAATATGTACTAAACGTTGTCTTGGGAATATAACTTTCCTTAATCCTTAACAGATAATAACCAGACTATAAATTCAGCTTAAAGTACATAGTTAATCCAACCAACTGATCAAACAAATCATCGATTCTCGAAATCAGATACTTATTATTCTTCATTAGCTTATTTAATTCATCGTAGTCGATACTGTTGAAACCGAGAATTCGGTCTCCATGGAGTTCATCCTTGGGTAAGGGGTGATCGCGCACTTACTTCCCTCCGGCGAGCTAAACAACGAAGGAAAACATACAAGGGACAGACCTAAGGGCCTGATGTGGAGGTCCCACCACACACCTAGTATATCTTGTAGTGCTTCCCCTCCATAGCCAAATGCCGGGATAAGGATACCTTAAAAAGCGCAAGAATACCATGACATAAGTGAGCATGCTTTCTGAGGTACCCCCTTGAGTTTATTTACAGATTTTTGAAAATGTCCTGCAAATAGCCTACCTCTGAAGTTCTAAACAGCTATGTGTACCCCAATTTGGGTAAAATGGTAAAAATAAATCACAAGAAACTAGGAGAGTGGACATCTGGAGCCTCCACTCATCATGGGAGGCGAGCGCTTGTTGGAGAGAGCGCTTGCTGCCTCACCTTAGCCTTGGGTGAGTGCGGGCCCGGCTTGCCCCACTCGCTCGCTGCCTGCCGAGCTTCCTGGAGCCGATGCGAGACGACCTACTCTACCCTTCCACTACTCGCCGAGCCACTGGGGCGAGTGCGAGCGGACCTGTTCCACTCTCCCCTCAAACAGTTCACCCCACCTGGACAAGCCGGACAGCCGATCTTGTTCCTGTCGCCCACTACTCGCCGGATATGGGGTTGTACACAATCCCCTCTCTTATTTAGGTTGATACAAGATCAAAAAGAAACATCCAACTCCGCAATATGCGGCGAGTGCGACAGGGACCGAAGAATTTTTTGGTGGTCGCCACCAGCTGTTATAAATATATGCATGCGTACCTGGAAGGCCTCCGCCACTCCCCTTGATTTTTGTCGAGATGCCTATCCCCAAATATATCCAAGAGAGGCGTGCCCAAGCTCGCGAGCTCAACGCCGCTCACTCCGACACGCTCGTCAGCATGCCCCCCATTGCTGCACTGTGCAACCAATCTAAGTCAAATCCTGCCAAGAAGGTGATGTCCATCCACAAGGATGCTGAATCGATCTACCGCAACCTAGAGTCTACCGTGACTCCCAGGATCTCCTCTTCCAAACCAGCTGATGAAGCTAATTAGAAGATGGTCATCAACATTCCCGTAGACCCTGAATGCCGCCAGGCCGATGCCGAGTCCTCAACACCGCGTATCCACACTCTGTGTGATGACCCGTGGCCTCGGACTCCCCCGGACGCTCGCCTTCATAGCAAATTAACTACCTTTGGGACCACAGGGTTGGACTCGCTGAAGCCCAAGTCGCCAGCTTGCGCTACATCGCAGAAGCCTGCACCCACTCCTGCGCTCGTGGAGGAGATGGACAGAATCATCTCGGTCCCCAGCTTCCACCTCATCTCCATGCAAGTCCATCCTCCAGGTCGCGGCAAGAAGCTGGCTTTACATCCCCCGCTTACCCTCCAAGAACCACCGAGCTCATCCCGTTATCTTTGCTTCCTCTAGAACATTTTACTTAGGATGCTTTATTGTGCTCGCACCCCCTTTTCACTGTAGCTAATTGTTTTTGCATAGCTCCCTGCCTCATCTGAGTTCGAGGGATCATCAGAACCGACTCGCCATTCGACACCCCCGACCTCGAGGTGGAGATATTTTTGGATGAGTTGCTGGATCCTACCGAGCTGAGACGGGGAATGATAGAATTTATAAAGAAGCAGAATGGTGCACTGTGCCAATTTCGGAAGGATGGTACCTACTGTTAGTAGAGGGTGCATGCGCTGGAGCGGGACTATGTGCTACTCGCTGATAAGCTGGAGCACAATTTAGCGAGCGAGATGATGTCACCCACCCCAGTAATGGAGAGAATTAATGACAACCTGCAGGCTTTTAGCCGGGACCTGGGACTTGTTCACGAGTTCCTCAGCCAGCGCCGACCTCCAGGTATGGGGACGCGAGGCCGGGGTAGATGGAAATGGATCCCTAGCTGAGCCTACTAGACCTCGCCCCCCAGCACCCAAGGTCATGCGGGCTGACCGATCTGATTCTGCCCGCCGAGAACTTTTCTACTTTCGAGGCTGCAGTTACCCCTGTTATAATAACTTAACAAGTTTTTTAGAATTTTGCATATTACATAGAAATATAAGATGTGCCAACGAAAACTCTGCTCGCACTAGGCAAGGTTAGGTCGCTAGAATGGAGAGCTGGGGCTAGCGAGCTAAGAATGTCGAGCAGGGGCTGTCAAGCTGGACTGACCAGTCAGGTCGGACATAAATTCTATTTTCTATAAATAGGCCGACTCACCAAACCCATGGCCCATATCCTTTATTACAATAACCACCCCCCTGCCTTGCTGTTCTTCTCTCTACTTGTTCTCGCAGCCCAACCTCTTCGTGATCATGGCAAAACTTGACTGGATGCCGATGGTCGCTCCATGTGTGCTCGACATTTTGCCAAGTAACTATTTTCTGACGAAAACACCACAGAGTGTAAGCTTATCGCCTTCAAGAAGGAATACCTGACCCCTGGTTATGAGTCCCGCTAGCCTGTAGTGGGCGAGTCCATCAACACCTTCTTCCGGGACGAGCCCACCTTCCCCATCTCACACTTCGATGTGTTGTTGCGCTTGTCCCTCTACCCTGAAATCCGCCAGATCTTGAAGTACTTTGTCGAGGTGCCTCTTCAGCAAAACCCAAATGCTATCACAATGATGGTCGCATATGCCTGCCACCTCTGCCGCGAGCGGATCAAATTCAACCTCGTCATCTTCTGCAAACTCTTCACCTACCATGGGACCAATGATGGGGTTGCATACCTGATGGGGTCACAGATCAAGGTTCGCGAGACCGCGAACAAAAACCACAATTGGGTGTCCAAGATCGTCTTCATCAAGGTCGTCTGGGGCAACATACCCTTCCAGCAGAAGAGCGAGGAGGTATAGTGTCCTTCTAAGATATCCGGCAACGATTCCGAGTTGAACAAGTTCTTTGCGAGGAAGGACTTTGAGGTCGCCCACCTCAGAAGGGTCATCGACTCGCTCCTCCACATCTTTCCCGGTGAAGGTTATACTTCTTCTTTGTCTCCTTACTAGATCGCTTAAAATCATCAGCAATCATCAGTTTTTCTAACTCATTCCAGTAGGGGAGCGATCAATTACCGAGCTCCCGCCTCACACGGACTCAGGACTAACCCCTGACCCACTCGCACGCGAACATGCAGCAGCGGCCGCCTGCCAAGTCGAGCTGGAGTTGGTCGGACCCTCCTCCAACCAGAAACGAACTAGCCTCGAAGGGGCCATCTCGCCTTGCCGCTTCCCGCCATGAAAGAGGAAGGAAATTGTGGTATCCCAGGGGTAGCAACAAAAAAACAACATGTTATGGGAGACCACAATAATAACAAAAAATTGGGGGGGGGGACCGAAACAACATCAAGAACATATCTTTGTGAGCTCGTGGGAGACCACCCCCAAAGGATCGCCAACGAACTCACTAAAGGGCTCGCCAGAGAAGTACCAGGAGGGTGGCGAGCCCTCTTCCCTTTCTGTAGTGGTAGACGAGGCCCGCAAGCCATACCTGACGAAGAGCTATCCGCTCTTCGTATTTGAGGGAAACAAAAGGAGTCGGGCGGCAAGAGGATGGTCTAGTGGGATGAGGAGGTACATAGGATCTCCATATCCTCACTCCATCCCTTATAGTAAGGTCGACAACCCCCCTCGGGTAAAGCCTACGTGCTCGGCTTTGGCCTGTATGGCCGCAAGGATGCCGAGGCCTACAATGTCATGACACTGTGCCAGCTTGGCCATGAGGACATGCAGACCCAAATGAAGCCCTGGAGATGCACCACATGGTGGTCCACCAAGACTTCAACCTCAACAACCTCCTGCTGAAGGTCGAGTAGGAGTGGGACCTCGCCAAGAATCTGCTTGCCAAAGCGACCAACGGTATGGTAAGCGCATGCTAACGCTTTCAATTTTCCATTGATATTTTTCTTGAATATTGATCTTTCCTACCCTTATTCAAAGGATGTTGAGGCCGCGGATAAATTACGAGCTCGTGCCGCCTTGCTAAAGACTCGTGCCGCCGAGCAGGAGGCTCGCGCCAACAAGTAGGAGTCTCGCCCCTCCAGGCTGGAGAAGGAGAACCAAAAACTGAAGGGGGAGAACGAGGGGCTCTAGAGCGACCTCATCCGTGTGAAGGTCATCTTCTTCCCCAGAATGGTGGCGATCCGGGCTTTCCTCCCATGTGGCCAAAGGTCTATGGCAAGGCTGAGGTCACCGAGTGGCTGTGGGCCAACTCCATAAGCACTACCGACTACTGATAGTCTGTTTTGTAGTCTAAACTACTAGGGTAATTACTAGTTTTTAATATAGAAATCATGTTTGTATAGTTTTATTTTGACCTCATTTTATATATATTTTAATACAGTTAATGTTTTCTCTTCTTTTTGAAGGTTTTCTCAGCTTTCGGCCCAAATAACCTTACACGCCCCCTTACACGCCCTCCCTGGGCGTGTCACCGGGCATGTAACCTGATCACGAGGATGTTTGCTGCCTGAGCCAAAATCCCGAGAAAAACTCCTTACACGGCCCCCTGACACGCCCTCCATGGGCGTGTCACCGGGCGTGTAACCCTCTTCCCGAAGCCTGTTGCGCAGTTAAAGCTTTTCTGTCGCTATACGTCAACAGTACTAACACGCCCTCCCTACACGGGCGTGTCCCCAGGCGTGTTCCGCAATTTCCACCATTTGACATATTTCTGACCAATGATTGAAGCTTGATGTGCCTTACACGCCCACCCTACACGGGCTTGTCCTTGGGCGTGTCCACTGACGTACAAATCAAATCATGATTCCCGTCAGAATTCAGCTCCCGATGTCAACCCCGTACATGACACGCCACCGAACACGCCCTACTCGGGCGTGACAGGGGGCGTTACCGACTCGCCAATTTATCTATAAATTCAGACCCCTCCCCTTATGTCCAGAATAGTTTTGGAGTGAGAGTGGAGGTGCTGCCCTTTTGTTTACTTATTTTTTTTTTGCTTCTCCTCTCCCCCTTTAAGATTTTAATCTTTTAATCCTAACTTTGTTTACTCCTCTTGTAATAGTTTTTGTAACTTTCTTTATTAGCTTAATGTTAATGCTAGCCTAGTTTTTATTTCATTGCACCTGTAAGCTTTTATTTCAAGTAAGCTCCTTGTTTGACTTAATAAAAAGTTTGTTTACTCTTACTTATTTCTATTTTGTTTCAATGCACTCCTACTCATCTCTCTTCCTCCATTTATCCATGATTAACTAGTCCTCCTCGTACTTGATCTTGATGATCCGAGGTTCGAGTTGATTAAGTTATGATGCTTTAATTTTACTTTTTTAGGGCTTAGACCTTTATTTACTCTTGAAAAATCATGTTTGGAGTTATATCATCGATATATAATTTCCATATTTGTTTTCATTCTTAGCTAGCTGAGAGGCTCGTAGTTTGAAGTGAACACTCAAGAGTAAAGAGAGTTGCATGCACCCCTCGAGAGAGGCAAACGTTAAATCTCCCGAATTGGAGTGAAATCCAATAGAGGGGTTCACAGTGTAAAGCGAGACTTAGGTCTCCGATTTGGACGAGAGTTCAGTCGGACCTTCCTAAAATCAGGTGGGTACGGCTTTGAGAGAAGCGTGTTCATGCTTATGGAACCACCACGGTCAAGGTCTTTTACCTTATTAAGTTAGGGTTTATTATCGCATTTTTAATCCACTTTAGCATAGGTGATTCGTGATCGAGTGATTTTCTTTATCATTGTCTCAACCCCTCGTTTTAATCACTAGTTGTGGCCTTTCTGTTCAAGTGCAAGTGTTTTTTTTCTTTATGCTAGTAGTTTCTTCTTTGAACTTAGTTAACAACCCTAAAATAAACTCTCGATAAGATAATAGTTTTCGTGTGAGTAAGACTACTCAACAGTTCCCGGATTTTAATACGACACTTGTGTCCCCTAGCTACATTTCGATAGGTATACATGCCTCGTTGGATTGCTAGTTTAGTTTTTATTCTCTTTGTGAATATCCTCTCATCATGTTTTTGGCACCGTTGCTAGGGAGCAACTTTTGTTGATAATTTGAAAGCACGAACCTATTACTTTTATCACTTCTCTTTCTCACCCTTTTTCTTAAAAATTCCAAAAAACTATTACCTCCCTTAATAGAAACCCATATCACAATTTTTCTACACCATTTAACTCTCTCAAAAAGGGCAATGTGGCTATAAATGCCACTATCTTTTCTAGTACCTTACGAACTGTTCATTGGGTAGTCCTTGGGAAGTTTGGGAGTTAAAACATAAAAAAAATCAATTTTAAAAAAAAATTAACACTTATTTTAGTTTATTTATTTCTCATTCTTCATCTACTCTTCTTATAGTGCATGAACCGCGGGAATCCGTCGGTTATTTTGGAGTTGGACCACGAAATTCAGTGTACTCTTCAGAGATGATTGCTATTTCAAGGCCGTATTTTCAAAATACCGGTTGAGGATTCCGAGTCATTTTCTACTCTAATAATGGAAGAACCCCACATAAGCGAAGCTGTACATAGGCCTATGTCCTATTATGCATGACCGAATCTAAAGGGTACAGAATCAAGCATAGTTCTCCCTACTATAGCTAATAAAAATTTTGAACTTAAGCCTAGCATAATTCAAGTGGTGCAGCAGTATGTGCAATATGATGGACTTCAAGATGAAGATCCGAACGCACATATAGCAAGCTTTCTTGAGATTTGTGACACCTTTAAAATCAATGGTGTTACAAAAGATGCTATTAGGCTAAGACTCTTCGCCTTCTCCCTTAGAACTAAAGCTAAACAATGGCTGAACACTCTACCAAAAAACAACATCACCACCTAGGATCAACTAACTAAAAACTTTCTGGTGAAGTATTTTCCGCCAGCTAAAACCGCAAAACTTTGGAACGATATTTCTGCCTTTGGACAAATAGATTCTGAAACTTTGTATGAAACCTGGGAAAGATTTAAAGAACTCAAAAGATGATGCCCCCATCATGTGCTGCATGTATGGTTACAGGTGCAGACGTTTTATAACAGGCTAAATCAAAGTACAAAGCAAATGATAGATGCAGTTTCTGGTGGAACCTTAAACCATAAAACCAAGGAAGCAGCTCTTGAGCTTTTCTAGGACATGGCCATGAACACATATCAGTGGAATGTGCCTAGGTCATGCCCAAACAAACCTGCAGGTATATTTGAAGTGGACAACGTCTCCCAGCTAGCTCTGCAAGTGGAAATTTTAAATAAAAAGATAACAAAGATGACTGCTGCCTCTGCCCCTAAGGTATGGGAATCTGTAACTCCTGCCCCTGAACAATTAGACTATGTTAATAATATGCCTAGAAATGGTTTTCATAATTTTTCTGCTGCTAATTTTCCTACTCCGGGTTTCTCTTTTTCGAATAGTTTTAATCCCGCTTTACGGAACCACCCGAACTTTTCGTGGAGTAATCCCTCTAACGCAATGCGCCCGCCACCACAAAATGATTTTTCTACACCACCACCACCTTCTCAAAATTTTCCAAAATCTCCAAGTTTGGAGGAGATGTTTTCAAAATATTTCAACGTTAATGACGTTACGATAAGAACCCTAACCATGACTGTTAAAAGTTTAGAGAATCAAGTTGGTCAACTCGCAAAATATTTTTCTGAGCGACCCGCCGGGACTATTCCTGCCAACACCGAGCCCAACCCGAAAGAGCAAGCGAAAGCTATAACTCTTTAGAGTGGGAAGCAAGTTTCTGGTATGGTTAGCGAAGAGCCCGAGGCAAGCTCCACCTACATTTTAAAAAATCAAAGATCCGCTGCCATTTTAAAAATCAACCCTCTGCTGAGAAAAATTTTATCGTTTCACCCTCTACTGAAGAAGATTTTATCACCCCTCTCTCCCTATTGAAGAAAAAGATCTCACACCACCACCCATCTTTAAAAATATTCTAATTCCACCATACCCTTCTGAACTTAGCAAGCAACGTCAGGGCGATCAATACTCCTGCTTCTAAAAAATATTTAAACAAATCCATATAAATCTACCCTTCCACGAAGCAATCTCTCAAATGCCGAAGTACGCTAAGTATCTTAAGGACCTCCTGACTTATAAAAAGAAGTTAGAAAACTTATCACATGTCATGCTAAATGTCGAGTGCTCTGCGATCTTGACAAACTATTTACCGAAGAAGATCAGTGATACGGGTAGTTTTTCTATCCCGTATGTCTTTGGTGATCTTTTTGAAAAGCACGCATTGGCCGACTTAGGTGCGAGTATCAACCTCATGACCCTCTCATTATTCAAGAAGTTAGGAATTCGTAGCCTCAACCCTACCAGCATGAGTATCTAACTCGCTGATAGATCCGTGAAATACCCATTAGGAATCGTCGAGGATGTCATAGTTAAAGTCGACAAATTCATCTTCCCGGTTGATTTCCTCATATTGGACATCGAAGAAGACATCGAGGTTCCCTTGATCCTTGGCCGACCCTTCCTTGCCACCTCCCAAGCCATCATTGATATAAGAAATGGCAAGCTCCTCCTACGAGTAGGTAACGATGAAGTGATTTTCTCTATCACTCATTCGATGAAGAATACCCTAGAGAATGACGACTCCTATTTTTTCTTAGATGCCTTAGATGAATATTCTTCCTACTACCTTTCTGAAAGTGAAAATAAATTTTATGATTTTTGTTTTTCCTCTACTCTTCCAAATGAATCTCTGCAAGAAGCAGCCATGGACATTAGTTCCACTCCTTTCAATTTTTCGTATAAAGGAAAAGTATACGAAGACATTATTTTTGAAAAAGAAAGAATTTCCAAAACGTCATATGAAGAAAACCCCACCCTGGAATTAAAAGAACTAGCCAAACATCTTAGGTATGCCTTCTTAGAAAAAGGACTCCATGCTACCAGTAATAGTTTCGGCCTACCTAATCGAAGTGCAAAATAATAAGCTCCTTCTAGTGTTACGTAAACATCGCCAAGCTATTGTCTGGTAAATAGCTGATATCAAGGGCATTAGCCCATCTTTCTACACCCACAAAATCCTAATGGAAGATAATTCTCGTAATTCAATCCAACCTCAGTGCCGTATAAATCCAAATATGAAAGAAGTCGTAAAGGGCGAGGTTATGAAACTCTTAGACGCAGGAATTATCTATCCTATCACTGGTAAAAAGTGGGTTAGCCCTGTCCAGGTAGTGCCGAAAAAGGGAGGGATAACTGTAGTTAGTAATGAGAATAATGAATTAATCCCAATGCGGACGGTGATGGGGTGGCGAATGTCTATTGACTATCATAAGTTAAATGACGCCACCCGTAAGGACCACTTTCCCTTGTCGTTCATGGATCAAATTTTATAACGATTATCTGGCCGTAACTTTTACTGTTTTCTCGATGGTCTCTCGGGGTACTTTCAAATCCTCATCTCTCCCAAGGAACTGGAGAAAACTATGTTTACTTGTCCCTTCGGCACATTCCAGCGATGTATGCTCGCTATCTTCGACAAGTACGTAGAGAGCATTATGGAGGTATTTATGGATGATTTCTCCGTCTTCGGCGATGCCTTTTGATAGTTGGTTAGAGAACAACACAAAAAGTCTTACAAAAATGCGAACAAACTAACTTGCCCTAAATTGGGAAAAATGGCATTTTATGGTGAGGGAAGGGTTAGTTTTGGGTCATAAGATTTCTGCAAGGGGAATTGAGGTAGACATAACTAAGATAAAAGTTATTGAGAGGCTGCCGCCACCTACGAACGTTAAAGCTATAAAAAGTTTCCTAGGACACGCTGGCTTCTACCGCCGCTTCACAAAAGACTTCTCCAAAATCACCAAACCCCTTACTCATTTTCTGGAAAAAGACGCCCCATTTATTTTTGATGACCTTTGTCTATCTGCCTTTGAAACAATTAAAGAAAAGTTAATTAATGCACCTATTATGATAGCTCCGGTGTGGGACCTTCCCTTTGAAATTATGTACGATGCGAGTAGTTTCGCGGTGGGAGCCGTAATAGGACAACGAATATCTAAAAACTCCAACCCCATCTATTATGCAAGTAAAACACTAATATAGGCAAAAGAGAATTATACCACAACCGAGAAGGAGATCCTAGCTGTCGTTTTCGCTTTTGATAAATTTTATTCATATATCACGATTTCCAAAATTATCATTTTTACGGACCACTCGGCCCTCAAGTATCTTTTTGCTAAGACGGATGCCGAGATGCGCCTGATTCACTGGGTCTTACTCCTCCAGGAGTTTGACTTAGAAATCCATGATAAGCGAGGCACCGAGAATTTGGCAGACGACCATCTCTCACGATTAGAAAATCCTTATATTGAAAAATTAGATGAAAAATCTTTAAATGATTTCTTCGTCGATGAGAAGCTGCTTTTAATTAAAACATCCACCTCTCCTTGTTTTGCACACATTGCCAACTATTTAGTGGCTCGTGTCCTCCAGAAAGTGTTCCCCTCTCAGCAAAAGAAGAAATTCTTTTATGAGTTGAAGTAATATTTTTGGGACGACCCAAATCTTTTTCGAGTCTGTGCGGACCAAGTGATAAGGAGATGTGTCTCTTTTGATGAAGGATTAGATATTTTAAAACATTTGCATGAAGGACCGACTGGTGGTCACTATCAAGCTGCTCGCAACGACCAGAAAGTGCGTTGCACGGGTTTTTACTGGCCTAGCCTGTTTAAAGACGTGCAAGCCTTTGTGAGTAGGTGTGATAGTTGCCAACGGTAGGGAAAATTTTCCAATAAAAATGAAATGCTACAAAATTATTTCCTTGAGTGCGAAGTTTTCAACCTCTGGGGAATTGATTTTGTTGTACCCCTTCCTTCTAGCTTCGGGAATAAATTTATTTTAGTTGTTGTTGATTATGTTTCACGATGGGCTGAAGCCCAAGCTCTTCCTACTAACGACGCCCAAGTAGTAATTATGTTTTTTAAAAAATTATTTTCTCGATTCGGTACACCACGAGCCATCGTTAGCGATAGGGGTTCACATTTTTATAACACATAGTTTTCAAAAATTCTTATTATATACGACGTTGCACATAAGATTTCAACTGCCTGCCACCCCCAAACTGACGGACAAGTCGAAGTAGTGAACAGAGAGCTTAAAAGAATTTTAGAAAAGACTATATCCACCTCTAGAAAAGATTGGTCAACCAAATTAGATAATGCTTTATGGGCCTACTGTACAGTGCACAAAACCGCCATCGGTTGTATGCTATATCAGTTGGTCAATGAAAAATCGTGCCATTTACCCATAGAATTAGAACACCGCGCTTTTTGGGCCTTAAGGTTTTTAAATTTTGATCCACACACTGTCGGCAACCTTAAAAAATTTCAACTTAACAAGCTTGATGAGTGGCGCTCTTACGCTTACAAAAATAACAAATTTTTTAAAGAGCGGATGAAATATTTTCACGACAAACACTTAAGGCACCCAAAAACATTCAAACCTGACAACCAAGTTCTTTTGTATAATTCACATTTACATTAACTTCTGGGCAAGTTAAAATCACTATGGTCTGGGTCGTTTACTGTTAAAGAAGTCTTTCCGTATGATACGATTTTAATTTCACATCCTGATATGGTTGAGTTCAAAGTGAATGGGCAGTGTTTTAAACTTTATTTCTGTGGTGATGTTAGTCCAAACTGTATTAATTTAATTCTGCATGATCCAAACTATAACTAGCTTAAGACTTTTTATTTTTGTTAAAAACTTTATTTATTATTTTGGACAATAATCTTTTGGACAATATTAATTTGTTGTGTCAAGCTCAACCGACATTTTTAACAAAGGGCGCTCTTGGGAGGCAACCCAAGTTATTTTTCTATTTTCTTTATTTGTAAAGTTATTCCCCAGACGGCTCCGACAAGCTGAAGCTTCTGTGATCGCCTGCTCCAACGCTGCTGAATCCATCACGAAGTCCAAAGAAGACATTTAATGAAGATCCAAAATGCAAGCATGGGGAAGCAAAATCAATCAACATTCGCGGCGCATAAATCCGGGGAAGTACCTGTTTTCGATTCTGTACTTTTATATATGTTTTAATTTTTCTCTATCTAATACCCCTACTTTCTCTATTGAGGATAATATCTACTTTAAGCTTGGGGGAGGATTCCTTCTTCTCAAGTCTTTGTTTTTGTTTCATTTAAAAATCATAAATAAAAAAAATTTATTTATCTTAAAAATACAAAAAAAGAGAATATCTTAAAAATCCAAAAAATAGAAAATATTTCAAAATCAACAAAATTATATTTATGTACTATTTGTTTTAGTAGTTTAAAAAAATTTGGTGTTTTATAGTACCCCTTGCTTTTATTTTATTTTTCTCAAAATTCCATATAAATGACTTAGCTAATTATAATCTTTTTAATCGTTCTTTTTAATTATTTTTCACAAGTAAAATGTTGGCCTTGCTGTGTTTCTAATTCACGGTAGCATGTTAACGTGAAATATTTTTTTTAAAGTCGCAATTTTATTATAGTTTTCATTTTTTATTTTCTTTACTTTCTCGAAAATATTTCATCCACTATTTTCCTTTTCATTTTTCAATAATTTTTGTAATGTCAACTTTTGATTAGCATAGTAAATGTGAATGATCCAAGGCGCCTATTATTTCTATTTTCAAGATAATTTCATTAGTCTTCTTTTATTATCTAGGACTTCTATTTTTGAATTTTTTTCAAAACTATGATTTAGATAAATTTTAGAAGCATGAAAATGATTTAGATGTTTTTTTTTGTGTTCGTTTGAGCCTTCTTGCCAACCTAAAAGTTTTTTCCCTAGTTAGCCGCTTTTGAGCCCTTTTCCAATTTTCAATTGTTAGCTCCACTTATCATCTCATTTTCACCAAAGCTAAAATATTCCAACCTATCTAATCACACTAACCTTTTGAGTTTCACGAAAAAAATCAAGATTATGATAGGTTTATTTTGATTTATATTTGGAGAATTTTTGTTTTGAAAAAAAGTATGCACAAAAGAAGTATTTACTCTTGTTTTACCAATTTCAAAATAAAAAGGAAATTATTTATGGCCATTATTTTGTTTTGAAAAAAAAGAAAAAATAAAGAAAAATAGTTTATTTATGATGAATTTTTTGAAACTTTTTATTTTGGTGTAGTGCGATTTTAAGCCGTCATGTTTATCTTTGAATTCCAATCATAATTATATGCCTAAACCAAACATTTCAGTCCAGATAAGTCCTTTTGATTCATGCTTTTGATTTTTATTTATTAGCTAAGTAAAGAAGAAAAGTAAAATATTATAGTTTTGGATTTAAATTTAGATTTTTGTTATTTGATTAACATAGTTATAATGTGTCCCTTGGATTTAGTAATAACTCAATGTGTTTTTTTTCATTTTGTTGCTTTGCTTAAATTTATTTAAAGAATTTCGTTAAAATTTTGGATGATCTATTTTCGTTAGTAAAGTTTATAAGTTGTTAAACCATGTTTAAATAATTATTTTAGGTTTACGTTTCACCATCTCCCTACTTAGAATTTCGCATTGTACTTGTGTTAGCATAGTTAGAATTTTCCTGATTATTCACTTTTATGTTAGCTAGTTTTTATATCTTTGCTTGAGGACAAGCAAAGCTTAAGCTTGGGGGAATTTCGTAGTTCGTTTTGTAGTCTAAAATACTAGGGTAATTACTAGTTTTTAATATAGAAATCATGTTTGAAAAGTTTTATTTTGACCTTATTTTAAATATATATTAATATCGCTAATGTTTTCTCTTCTTTTTGCAGGTTTTCTCAGCTTCTGGCCAAAATACCCTTACACGCCCCCCTTACACGCCCTCCCTGGGCATGTCACCGAGCGTGTAACCTGATCCCGAGGATGTTTGCTGCCTGAGTCCAAATCCCAAGCAAAACCCACTGACATGCCCCCTTGACATGCCATCCATGGGCGTGTCACCGGGCATGTCACCGGGCGTGTCACCGGGCGTATCATCGGGCATGTCACCCTCTTCTCGAAGACTGCTGCACAGTTAAAGCTTTTCCTTCGCTACATATCAATAGTACTGACCCGCCCTCCATACATGGGCGTGTCTCCGGGCGTGTTCCACAATTTCCGGCGTTAGACGGATTTCCGAACAATGATTGAAGCTTGACGTGCCCTACATGCCCACCATACACAGGCGTATCCTACGGCGTGTCCACCGATGTATAAATCAAATGATGATTCCCATCAGAATTCAGCTCCTGATGTCAACCCCGTACATGAACGCCCCCTGACACGGCCTACCCGGGCGTGACAGGGGGCGTGACTGACCCGCCAATGTTTCTATAAATTCAGACCCCCCTTATGTCCAGAATAGTTTTGGAGTAGAGGGGAGGTGCTGCCCTTTTGTTTACTTGTTTTTAATGCTTCTCCTCCCCCCTTTATCATTTTAAGCTTTTAATCATAACTTTGTTTACTCCTCTTGTAATAGTTTTTGTAACTTTGTTTAGTAGCTTAATGTTAATGCTAGCATAGTTTTAATTTCATTGTAGCTGTAAGCTTTTATTTCAAGTAAGCTCCTTGTTTGACTTAATAAAAAATTTGTTTACTCTTACTTGTTTCTATTTTGTTTCAATGCACTCCTAATCATCTCTCTTCCTCCATTTCTCCATGATTAACTAATCCTCCTTGTACTCGATCTTAATGATCCGAGGTTCGAGTTGACTAAGTTATGATGCTTTAATTTTACTTTTTTTTAGGGTTTAGACCTTTATTTACTCTTGAAAAATCATGTATGGAGTTATATAATCGATATATAATTTCCATATTTGTTTTCATTCTTAGCTAGCCGTGAGGCTGGTAGTTTGAAGTGAACACTCAATAGTAAAGAGAGTTGCACGCACCCCTCGAGAGAGGCAGACGTTAAAACTCCCGGATTGGAGTGAAATCCAATAGAGGGGTTCACAGTGTAAAACGAGCTTTAGTTCTCCGATTTGGACTAGAGTTCGGTCGGACCTTCCTAAACTCTGGTGGGCACGGCTTCGAGAGAAGCGTCTTCATGCTTATGGAACCTCCACGGTCAAGGTCCTTTACTTTATAAAGTTAAGGTTTATTATCTTATTTTTTTAATCGAATTTAGCCGAGGTGTTTCTTGATCGATTGCTTTTCATTATCATCGTCTCAACCCCTCGTTTTGATTGCTAGTTGTGGCCTTTCTGTTCAAGTGCAAGTGTGTTTTTTTCTTTATGCTAGTAGTCACTTCTTTTAATTTAGTTAACAACCCTAAAACAATCTCTCGATAAGATAATAGTTTTCGTGTGAGTAAGATTACTCAACAGTTCTCGCATTTTAATACGACACTTGTGTCCCCTAGCTACATTTCGATAGGTATACTTGCCTCGTTGGATTGCTAGTTCGGTTTTTATTCTATTTGCCAATATCCTCTCACAAAGTTTTTGGCGCCGTTGTCGGGGAGCAACTTTTGTTGATAATTTGAAAACATGAACCTATTACTTTTATCACTTCTCTTTCTCATCCTCTTTCTTAAAAATTCAGAAAAACTATTACCGCTCTTAATAGAAACCCACATCACAATTTTTATACACCACCTAACTCTCTCGAAAAGGGAAATGTGGCTATAAATGCCACTTTCTTGTCTAGTACCTTGCGAACCCTTCATCGGGTAGTCCTTGGGAAGTTCAGGAGTTAAAACATAAAAAAAATCTATTTCAAAAAAAAAAAATTTAACTCTTGTTTTAGTTTATTTATTTCTCTTTCTTCATGTTCTCTTCTTCTAGTGCATGACCCGCGAGAATCCGTCGGTTATTTTGGACTTGGACCACTAAATTGAGCTTACTCTTCGAAGAAGATCACGATTTCAAGGCCCTATTTTCCAAATACCGGTTGAGGATTCCAAATCATTTTCTACTCTAAGAGTGGAAGAACCCCACGTAGAGGAAGTCGTGCATAGGCCTATATCCTATTATGCATGATCGAATATAAAGGGTACATAATCAAGCATCATTCGCCCTGCTATAGCTAATAATAATTTTGATCTTAAGCCTAGCATAATTCAAATGGTGCAGCAGTATGTGCAATATGACAGACTTCAAGATGAAGATCCGAACGCACATATAACAATCTTTCTTGAGATTTATGACACCTTTAAAATCAATGGTCTTACAAAAGATGCTATTAATCTTAGACTCTTCCCTTTCTCCCTTAGAACTAAAGCTAAACAATGGCTGAACACTCTAGCAAAAAATAGCATCACCACCTGGGATCAACTAGCTGAAAAATTTCTGGCGAAGTATTTTCCGCCAGCTAAAACTGCAAAACTTAGGAATGATATTCCTGCCTTTAGACAAATAGATTCTAAAACTTTGTATGAAACCTGGGAAAGATTTAAAGAACTCTTAAGACGATGCCCCCATCAAGCGCTGCATGTATGGTAATAGGTGCAGACATTTTATAACGGGCTAAATCAAAGCATAAAGAAAATGATAGATGCAGTTTCCGGTGGTACCTTAAACCACAAAACCACGGAAGCAGCTCTTGAGCTTTTCGAGGACATGGCCATGAACACATATTAGTGGAATGTGCCTAGGTCCCGCCCAAACAAACCTGCAGGTATATTTGAAGTGAACAACGTCTCCCAGCTAGCTCTGCAAGTGGAAATTTTAAATAAAAAGATAACGGAGATGACTGCTGCCTCCGCCCCTCGGGTATGGGAATCCGCAACTCCTGCCCATGAAAAATTAGATTATGTTAATAATATGCCTATAAATGTGTTTCATAATTTTTTTCCTGCTAATTTCCCTACTCAGTGTTTCTCTTTTCCGAATAGTTATAATCCCGCTTTACGAAACCACCCAAACTTTTCCTGGAGAAATCCCTCGAACGTAATGCGTCTGCCACCACAAAATTATATTTCTGCACCACTCCACCTTCTCAAAATTTTCCAAAACATCCAAGTTTGGAGGAGATGTTTTCAAATTATTTCGATGTTAATGACACTACGATAAGAACCCTAACCGGGACTGTTAAAAGTTTAGTGAATCAAGTTGGTCAACTCGCAAAAATTATTTCTGAATGACCCGCCGGGACTCTTCCTGCCAACATCGAGCCCAACCCGAGAGAGCAAGCAAAAGCTATAACTCTTCGGAGTGGGAAGCAAGTATCTGGTATGGTTAGCGAAGAGCCCGAGGCAAGCTCCACCTCCATTTTAAAAAATCAAAGCTCCGCCCCCATTATAAATATTCAACCCTCTGCCGAGAAAAAGTTTATCATTCTACCCACTACTAAAGAAGAATTTATCACCCCTCGCTCCTTGTTGAAGAAAAAGATCTCACTCCACCACCCATCTTTAAAAATATTCCAACTCCACCATACCCTTTCGAACTTAGAAAGCAATGTCAGGACAATCAATACTCCAGCTTCCTAGAAATATTTAAACAAATCCACATAAATCTACCCTTCCACTAAGTAATCTCCCAAATGCCGAAGTACGCTATTTATCTTAAGGACCACCTGAATAATAAAAAGAAGTTAAAAAAGTTATCGCATGTCATGCTAAATGTCGAGTGCTCTGCAGTCTTAACAGACGGTTTACCAAAGAAGATCAGTGATCCGGGTAGTTTTTCTATCCCGTGTGTCTTTGTTGTCCTTTTTGAAAAGCACTCATTGGCCGACTTAGGTGCGAGTATCAACCTGATGACCATCTCATTTTTCAAGAAGTTAGGAATTGGTAGACTCAACCCTACATGCATGAGTATCCAACTCGCTGATAGATCCATGAAATACCCGTTAGGAATCGTTGAGGATGTCTTAGTTAAAGTCGACAAATTTTCTTCCCGGTGGATTTCGTCATATTGGACATTGAAGAAGACGTCGAGTTTACCTTGATCCTTGGCCAACCCTTCCTTGCCACCTCCCGAGCCATCATTGACGTACGCAATGGCAAGCTCTTCCTACGAGTAGGCGACGATGAAGTGATTTAATCTATCACACCTTCGATGAAGAATACCCTAGAGAATGACGACTCCTTTTTTTCTTAGATGCCTTAGGTGAAGAATCTTCCTACTACCTTTCTGAAAGTGAAAATAAATTTTCTGATTTTTGTTTTTCCTCTACTCTCCAAATGAATCTCTGCAAGAAGTGGACATGGCCATTAGATCCACTCTTCTTAATTTTCCGTATAAAGGAAAAGTCTACGAAGACATTGTTTTTGAAAAAGAAAGAATTTCCAAAAAGTCGTATGAAGAACCCCCCACCCTGGAATTAAAGGAACTACCGGAACATCTTAGGTATGCCTTCTTAGAAAAGGACTCCATGCTACTAGTAATAGTTTCGACCTACCTAACCGAAGTGCAAAATGATAAGCTCCTACTAGTATTATGTAAACATCGCCGAGCTATTGCCTGACAAATAGTTGATATCAAGGGCATTAGCCCATCTTTCTGTACCCATAAAATCCTAATGAAAGATAATTCGCGTAATTCAATCAAACCTCAGCGCCGTATAAATCCAAATATGTAAGAAGTGGTAAAATGCGAGGTTATGAAACTCTTACACAGGAATTATCTATCCTATCTCTGATAGTAAGTGGGTTAACCATGTCCAGGTAGTGCCGAAAAAGGGAGGGATAACTGTAGTTATTAATGAGAATAATAACTTAATCCCAACGCGGACGGTGACTGGATGACGAATGTGTATTGACTATTGTAAGTTAAACGAAGCCACCCGCAAGGACCACTTTCCTTTGTCGTTCATCGATCAAATTTTAGAACGATTATCCGGCCATAGCTTTTACTGTTTTCTCGATGGTCTTTCGGGGTACTTTCAAATCCCCATCTCTCCTGAGGACCAAGAGAAAACTATATTTACTTGTCCCTTTGGCACCTTCCCTTACAGAAGAATGTTGTTTGGATTATGCAATGTGCCAGCTACATTCCAGCTATGTATGCTCGCTATCTTAGACAAGTACGTAGAGAGCATTATGGAGGTATTTATTGATGATTTCTCCATCTTTGGCAATGCCTTTGATAGTTGTTTAGAAAACCTCGAAAAAGTCTTAGAAAAATGTGAAGAAACTAACCTTGCCCTAAATTGGGAAAAATGCCATTTTATGGTGAGGGAAGATTTCTAAAAGAGGATTTGAAGTAGACAAAACTAAGAAGTTATTGATAAGCTGCCGCCACCTACGAACGTCAAAGCTATAAGAAGTTTCCTAGGACACGCTGGCCTCAACCGCCGCTTCATAAAAGATTTCTCCAAAATCACCAAACCACTTACTCATCTTCAGGAAAAAGACGCCCCATTTATTTTTGATGACCTTTGTCTATCTGCCTTTGAATTATTAAAAGAAAAGTTAATTAATGCCCCTATTATGATAGCTCCGGTGTGGGGCCTTCCCTTTGAAATTATGTGCGATGCGAGTAGTTTCACAGTGGGAGTCGTACTAGGACAACGAATTTCTAAAAACTTCCACCCCATCTATTATGCAAGTAAAACACTAACATCGGCAAAAGTGAATTATACCACAACTGAGAAGGAGCTCCTAGTTATCGTTTTTGCTTTTGATTAATTCCGTTCATATATCACGCTTTCCAAAATTATCATTTTTACGGACAACTCGGCCCTCAAGTATCTTCTTGCTAAGACAGAGCCAAGCCACGCCTGATTAGCTGGGTCTTACTCCTCCAGGAGTTTGACTTAGAAATCCATTATAAGTGAGGTGCCGAGAATTTGGCCGCCGATCATCTCTCACGATTAGATAATCCTTATATAGAAAAATTAGATGAAAAATCATTTAATGATTTCTTCCCCGATGAGAAACTGCTTTTAATTAACACATCCCCCTCTCCTTCGTTTGCACACATTGCCAACTATTTAGTGGCTTGTGTCCTCTCGAAAGAGTTCTCCTCCGAGGAAAAGAAGAAATTCTTTTCTGAGTTGAAGAACTATTTTTGGGAGGTCCCGCATCTTTTCTGAGCCTGTGCGGACCAAGTGATAAGGAGATTTGTCTCTTTTGAAGAAGGATTTGATATTTTAAAACATTTGCATGAAGTACCCACTGGTGGTCACTATCAAGCTGCTCGCACCGCCCACAAAGTGCTTTGCGTGGGTTTTTACTGGCCTAGATTGTTTAAAGATGCGCATGACTTTGTGAGTAGCTGTGATAGTTACCAACGGTCGGAAAATATTTCCAATAAAAATGAAATGCCGCAAAATAATTTCCTTGAGTGCGAAGTTTTTGACCTCTGGGGAATTGATTTTGTTGGCCCCCTTCCTTCTAGCTTCAGGAATAAATATATTTTAGTTGCTGTAGATTATGTTTCATGATGTGATGAAGCCCAAGCCCTTCCTACTAACAATGCCTGAGTCATAATTAAAATTTTGAAAAAATTATTTTCTCGATTCGGTATGCCACAAGCCATCGTTAGCGATAGGGGTTCACATTTTTGTAACACACAGTTTTCAAAAATTCTTATTAAATATGACATTACACAAAAGATTTCAACTGCCTACCACCCCCAAAGTAACAGACATGTCAAAGTAATGAACATAGAGCTTAAAATAATTTTGGAAAATATTGTATCCACCTCTAGAAAAGACTGGTCAACCAAATTAGATGATGCTCTATGGGCCTACTGTACAACATACAAAACCGCCATCGGTTATACGGCATATCGGTTGGTCTATGGAAAATCGTGCCATTTACCCGTATAATTAGAACACCACTCTTTTTGGGACTTAAGGTTTTTAAATTTCGATCCTCACTCTGTCGACAACCTTAGGAAATTTCAACTTAACGAACTCGAAGAGTGGCGCACTTACGCTTACAAAAATAACAAAGTTTATAAAGAGCGGACGAAACGTTTTCATGATAAACACTTAAGGCACCAAAAAATCGTCATGACGGGCAACCAATTTCTTTTATATAATTCATGTTTACGTTTATTTCCGGGCAAGTTAAAATCACGATGGTCTGGGCCATTTATTGTTAAAGAAGTCTTTCTGTATGACACGATTTTAATTTCATATCCTGATAAGGGTGAGTTCAAAGTGAATGGTCAGCGTCTTAAACTTTATTTCTGTGGTGATGTCAGTCCAAACTGTATTAACTTTATTCTGCATGAACTTTAACTAGCTTCAGACTTTTTTATTTTTGTTAAAAACTTTAATTATTATTTTGGACAGTAATCTCTTGGACAATATTATTTTGTTGCGTCGAGCTCAAACGACGTTTTAAACAAAGGGCGCTCTTGGGAAGCAACCCAAGTTATTTTTCTATTTTCTTTATTTTACACTTTTTGCCCCGAACGACTCTGACAAGCTTAAGCTTCTGCGATCGCCTGCTCCAATGCTGCTGAATCCATCACGAAGTCCAAAGAAGACATTTAATGAAGATCCAAAATACAAGCATGGGGAGCGGCATCAATCAACATTTGCGCGCCCGCGGAAATCCGGGGAAGTACCTATTTTTCAATTCTATACTTTCATTTCTGTTTAATTCTCTCTCTCTCTCTCTCATACCCTTTTCTCCATTGAGGATAATGTATATTTTGAGCCTGGGGGAGGAATTCATCCTTCTTTTGTCTTTATTTTTGTTTCCTTTAAAAATTCAAAATAATTTTTTTTATTTATCTTAAAAATACAAAAAAAGAGAATATCTCAAAAATCCAAAAAAACAGAATATTTCAAAATAATATATATATATATATATATATATGTGTTATTTAGTTTAAACAAATTTTGGTATTTTATAGTACCCCTTGCTTTTGTTTTATTTTTCTCAAAATTCCATATAAATAACTTAGCTAATTATAATCTTCCTAATTATTTTTTTAAATTATGTTTCACAAGTAAAATGTTGGCCTTGCTGTGTTTCTAATTCACGATAGCATGTTAACGTGAAACTTTTTTCTAAAACTTGCATTTTTTATGGTTTTCGTTTTTTTTATTTTCTTTACTTTCTCAAAAATATTTCATCCACTATTTTCCTTTTCATTTTTGGATAATTTTTGTAATGTCAACTTTTGATTAGCGCAGTAGATGTGAACGATCCAAGGCGCCTATTATTTCTATTTTCAAGATAATTTCATTAGTCTTCTTTTATTATCTAGGACTTGCATTTTGATATTTTTCAAAACTATGTTTTAGATAAATTTTAAAAACATGAAAATGATTTAGAACATTTTTATTTTCGTTTGAGCCTTCTTGGCAACCTAAAATTTTTCACTAGTTAGGGGATTTTGAGTTTTTTTCCTATTCCATTTGACAGCTCCACTTATCATTTTATTTTCACCAAAGCTAAAATATTTCAACCTATCTAATCACACTAGTCTTTAAAAGTTTCATTAAATTTTTTTCATGATTATGATAGGGTTATTTTTGCGATATAGTTGAAGAATTATTTTTGAAAAAAGTATGCTTAAAAGATGTATTTACTCTTGTTTGGTCAATTTCAAATTGAAAAGAAAATTATTTTTTGCCTTTATTTTCTTTTAAAAAAAGAAATAAAGAAAAAAAGAAAAGAAAATGAAAAAGAAAAAAAAGAAAAGAAAATGAAAAAGAAAAACAAAGAAAAATAGTTCATTTATATTGAAAATTTTTGAAACCTTTTATTTTGGTTTAGTGTGATTTTAGGCCTTCATATTTATCTTTGAATTCCATTCCTAATTATATGACTAAACCAAACATTTCAGTCCTATTAAGTCCTTTTGATTCATGGTTTTAATTTTTATTTATTACCTAAGTAAAGAAGGAAAGTAAAATATTATAGTTTTGGATTTAAATTTAGATTTTTGTTATTTGATTGATATAGTTATAATGTGTACCTTGGATCTAGTAACAACTCAATGCGTTTTTTTTCATTTTGTTGCTTTGCTTAAATTTATTTAAAGAATTTCGTTAAAATTTTGGATGATCTATTTTAGTTAGTAAAGTTTATAAATTGTTAAACCATGTTTATAAAATTGTTTTAGGTTTTCGTTTCACCTTCCCCCTACTTAGAATTTCGCATGGTACTTGTGTTAGCATAATTAGAATTTTCCTGATTAGTTACTTTTATGCAAGCTAATTTTTATATCTTTGCTTGCGGACAAGCAAAGCTTAAGCTTGAGGGAATTTGATCGTTCATTTTGTAGTTTAAACTAGTAGGGTAATTACTAGTTTTTAATATATAAATCATGTTTATATAGTTTTATTTTGATCTCAATTTGTATATATATTGATGCCACTAATGTATTCTCTTTTTTTGAAGATTTTCTATGATTTCGGCCAAAAATGACCTTACATGCCCCCCTTACATGCCCTCCTTGGGCGTGTCAGCGGGCGTGTAACCCGATCCCGAGGGTGTATGATGCCTAGAGCATAAATCCCAAGAAAACCCCTAGATACTCCCCCCTGACACACCCTTCATGGGCGTGTCACCGGGTGTGTCACCGGGCATATCGCCCTCGTCCCGAAGCCTGCTGCACATTTAAATATTTTCCATCGCTACACGTCAACAGTACTGTCACGCCTTATACGGGTGTGACCCCGGGCGTGTTCCGCAATTTCTAGCGTTTGATGGATTTTCGACATGCGATTGAATCTTGACGTGCCTGACACGCCGCCCCCCCCCTCTACGGGCATGTCCTTGGGTGTTGGACTCCTCTTTGGATTTCGGCTTGGTTCACTAATTAGGATAAGTTTGACACATATTGTATAGCTAGGGTCACATATTGATTCCTAGAGTTTAGGATTGTCATTAGGTTCAACCTTCATGGACCAGCCAACAGAAGACTTCAGGAGACTCAAGATTTAGAAGAAGTAAAGTTCAAAATTATCGGTTGAAAATTCTTCAAACTGAGCTTGATGATCATCGATCATAGATCGACGAACTCAGAGTTAATTCTCTGAGTTGAGCTCGACGATATTCGAGCTCAGATCGATGAAATCTAGAGTTCAGCTTCAACATATTCTTTTCAGTTTATTTTCGCTAAACTCAGCTCGACAAACTTGGACCGCAGAATTGGCAAGGTATTTTCAAAATACAGTTCGCTGAGCACATGTCGACGAACAAGATTTCTTAGCTCGACGAACTTGGATCTACGAACGATGAAATCTGTTCAGAGGTCGACGATTTCTATCCAAGCCAGACTAAGAGTTTTACTCATTTTTGTCCTTACTTCCTATATTATTTAGCAGTAATTTCTTGAGTAATTAATGCACATATTCTCTTGAACATAGCCATTATTGGGAGCATTAATTATGGTCTTCATCAGTATTAATTACTTGCTTAATTTATTGGGACAGTTGAGGAAACTCATTAAAAGATTATATTCTCCAGCCATTTTCATTCTCCAGGCAATCTACAATCAATGCTTGGAATTCAAAATTTAGGAGAATTCGACAGCATAATACAAAATAGTTTTTCTCCTTTCAGACTGCAGCAATCGAAATAACAGCATAGATACAAAAAAACAAGAGCCTTTTTTTTCTCAACTTTTCAGTCAGACTGACATCATTCAATACAGCAATACAGCAAGCAAGACAAGAAACTCTTGATAACAATAACAAGTCTTCTCTGCTGTATAGAAAAGAGAAGAGTATAAAGGGTTTATAACTCCTTCAAAAGTTTATTCTTGGTTTTTGGGACTTGATAGCTCAAAGAGTTGTGAGATCTCCCTAGAAATAGATCTTGTGGTGGCAGTCATCTAATCAAAAACTTGTTAGTGGATTCCTACCAGGTTGGTAGAAGAGTGGATGTACCCAGTTTGGGGAACCACTATAAATTTCTTGTGTTGTCTGGTTGCCTATTTTCCTTCTGTTCTTGCTTTGTTATGATAGATTAGTTTGTTGTGATTGATTGTTGTACTGTGATAGTTTAGCTTAGTTTATATTTTCTATTACTACTATTGGTATCACCTACTTTACTCTGATATTAATTAAAATAGCCAAAAAGTTTTATTTACTCTATTCACCCCCTCTGGAGTAAATCAAATCTATCCCCTTTCTTTCAATTGGTATCAGAGTAGAGTTCATTTGGTTGTACAAGTTAATACTTGAACCAAAAGATCCTTATTAGATCTGATTTTCATTTTCCTAGTTTTTCTGATTATTTCATAGCATGACACAGAACAAGGATTATACAAGCACCAGACCTCCAATTTGTAACTTGAATAAGTTTGCTATCTGGAAGGCAAGAATTAGGCTTTACATGAATTCTATTGATGAAGACATATACAATGCTATTTTGACAGGTCCAATTCAACCTACAGTTGTTACTACATCTACTAGTATACATGTTGTTCCACCACCTGAGTGGACAGATGCACAGAAGAAGGCCAAGATAGCATATGCTAAGGCCATGAATATACTGGCTCAAACTTTGCCAAATGACATATTCCAGAAGGTGGTTGAGTGCACATCTGCCAAAGCTATCTAGGGTTCTCTCAACCAGATGGTTGCTGGATCAGCAGATGAGAGAAAGAACAGGAGATCAAATATTAACTCCCAGTATGAAAACTTCAAGAAAGAAGAAACTGAGTCTGTGATTGATATGTATAACAGACTAAGCTCAATCATCAATGATTTGAAGACTCTGGACAAAGACATCACTCACACAGAAGTAAATGACAAAATCCTCATGTGCTTCCCTAGCACATGGGATTCCAGAATATGGCCAATCAAGAAGGCTATAAGCTTAAATGAGATTTCCATTGAATCTTTTCTTGGAAAGATCAAATCATATGAGCAACTGATAAAGTAAAGAGAAGCTGCAGAGCGGAAGACTCCTCTAGCAACAGGAAAAGAACAAAGCATAACTTTCAAAGCTTCAGAAGAATCAGAAGCTCCAATAGCAAGTTAAGAACTTATGAATCTCTTAGCCAAGAGATTCTATAAGATGGCAAAGAAGGAATTCAGAAGAAAGTCATCCAGGCAAGATGACAAACCAAGGTTTGACAAGACACCCACTAAAGAGGTTGTTTGTTTTGGTTGTAGGAAACCAAGACACTTTATTTCAGAGTGTCTAGAGAACCAAAAGAAGGAAAGAAGAAGAGAAAAAAACTCCAGAAAATAGCACTATAGCAAGCCCTCTTCCAGCAAGCATAAAAGAAAGGAGAAAGGCTTTGTGGTTGAATCTTGGAGTGACACTGGAGATGAATCTTCATCTTCTAGCTCTAGTGAAGATAAATAAGAAGCTAAAGCAAAGGAGTTTTGCTTGATGGCCATTGATGCATCAAGCGGCCCATCAGAAGTTGAGCAGTCAGACAAAGAAGAAACATTTGAATCTGAGGCAGATCACATACTATCCTCTTTTGATTATAATTCTCATAATTTTAAAAATGAATTCAAATCATTATATATTGATTTAATCAGTTCTGAAAAAGAAATTAAAATACTTAGAGAAAAACTGACTGAACAAGATAACTTTATTTCTAAAAACATTAAGTTAAAAGATGAATTAACTTTAGCCAATGAACAAATCATATCATTAAAAAATGAATTGGCTGATGCAAGGAAACTTGAAGAATCGACAAATGGGAGAAGCATCAAGCTGATGGACATCACAAGCATAGTGAATGCCAGACTAAATGGCAAGCTGGGCTTAGGTGCTTCATCAAGCCAACCCCCACAGATTCAAAAGAATAAACTAACAACACCAATAAAATTTGTTTCATAAAAAGGTAAAGAAAAGATAGACAATAATGAAAATGTTAAACAAACAGAAGTAAAACCAAAGAATAAGAAAAAGAGAAAGAATAAGAAAAATCTAAATAATAACAAAGTTCAGCAGATTTCGTCAAACTCAAATCGACGAAATGTGTACAGTTCGTCGAACTCAAGTCGACGAACTCTGAATACAAACATTCATTTTAATTATTCATTGAACTACAATAGACGAAACCAGTATGGTTCGTCGCCCCGAGATCGACGATATTATGGCCCAGAGAATGAATACTCTCATTCTTTGAGTGGAATTCGATGAACTCATCCCCATTCGTCGAACTCAGATCGACGAACTAACTTGAATTCGTTGAACCCAGTTCACTTTAGCAGAAACTTTAATTTTCCTAAAACTTATACTCAACCAAGATCTTCCATTAACCAATTTAATCAATAGATAATTCCACCAAGAAGATATCATCCCTTAGATTTCAAAAATCATCCTGAATATTCATATATTTCCAGTTTTAATTATGTAAAGAAAGAAGGACCCAAGATAATCTAGGTCAAGAATAGCTAATATGTTTTATTGCAGGTGAAAGACTATCCCACCACAGAGCAACAAAGGTATTTGGATAGTGATTGTTCAAAACATATGACTGGAAACAAGGACAACCTAATCAACTACAAATCAAAGCTAGGACCCAAAGTAATATTTGGTGATTCTAATTGTGGCCAGACTAAAGGATATGGAAAGCTCAAAATTGGATCAGTCAGCTTCCGGAATGTTGCTTATGTAAGTGGACTGAAGCACGACATTGTCTTCATAAGTATGTTATGTGATGAAAGGTTTCAGGTATCATTTAATAAAACTTCTTATATTATTACTTTAGTAGATAACCTAGTAGTTTTAACAGGAACTAGAGTAGGAAATATTTATGTAGTTAATTTTAAGTCCGCCAAAACTGAAATTTGCCTGTTTAATCAAACTAGTAATAATAATGACCTTTGGTATTGGAGATTAGGACATGTTAACTTGAAAAATATTGTTAAACTCTTTAGGGACAACCTTGTTAGAGGATTGCCTTCTTGCCCCAACAAGAAGGAAAGTCATTGTAGGGCTTGTCACTTAGGCAAGCAAACTAAAAACAGCTTTAAATTTGTAAATAAAAATGACTTACCTAGAATATTGTACTTGCTACATATGGACCTTTTTGGCCTTATTGATGTACAAAGCCTAGGAGGGAAATATTATACTTTAGTGATTATAGATGACTTCTCAAGATTCACTTGGGTATTCTTTCTGAGATCTAAGTTAGATAACTTCAAGGTTCTTACAGATTTTCTCAAGAACATACAGATTGAGTACTCTACTCCAGTTGCATTGATAAGAACTGATCATGGTACTGAGTTTGAGTCTCTTCTTATGTAAGAGTTCTGTGAGAAGGAAGGTATCAGGCACTGCTTTTCAGCTCCTCGAACTCCTCAACAAAATGGGGTTGTTGAAAGGAAAAATAGAACCCTAATTGAATCTGTAGGCACATTACTTGTAGATGCTCACTTGCCCCTATCCTTTTGGGCAGAGGCTGTGAGCACAGTAAACTATGTACTGAACAGAAGTCTGATGCACAAGCTCAAGAATAAGACTCCTTATGATCTACTTAAAGGGAAGAAACCTAAAGTAGATTATTTCAAAAATTTTAGTTGCATTTGTTACATTCACAACAATAATAAGAAACACATTAGAAAGTTTGAAGACAAGGCTGAAATAGGAATTTTTCTTGGATATTCCCAAGTAAATAAGGTTTATAGGGTTTATAATAAATCAACTATGAAAATGGAAGAATCTATTCACATTTCTTTTAATGAAACTAACATGTTTTACAAGGAGAAGATTCCTTCTACCAATGAGACTTTGCAAGAACCAAATTTGTGTGAGAAGTTAATTGAATTGACCCTCACCAATGAGGATATTAGTCATTCTTCTCCACAAATTGCTGAAGATTATGAAGATGAAGACACAGAATTCAGTGAAAAGCCAACAACATCTATAGTTCCATAAGAGAAATTAATTCCCCAAGCTGTTGCTTAACCAACTCCTCCTACTGAATCTATCACACTTAGAGATCACCTTGTATCTCAAGTGTTTGGAGACATTTTAGTTTGTGTGTAGACAAGGCATCAACTCCACCAGTACATGATGCATGCCTGCTAAATATCTCAAATTGAGCCCCAATCCATAAAAGATGCTGAGCAAGATCCATACTGGATTATTGCAATGCAAGAGGAGCTCAACCAGTTTGAGAGATGTAGAGTTTGGGATTTAATTCCAAGACCAAAAGACTACCCAGTCATTGGAACTAAATGGGTATTTAGAAACATGCTAGATACTGAACGTCTTATCATAAGGAATAAGGCCAGACTAGTTGCTCAAGGATACAGACAAGAGGAAGGCATAGAATATGACTAGGCATTTGCACCTGTTATAAGGATTGAAGCAATTAGAATTTTTCTAGCTTATGCAGCCTACAAGTAGTTCACTGTATACCAAATGGATGTCAAGAGTGCATTCCTTAATGGTGAACTTAAAGAAGAGATTTTTGTAGAACAATTACCAGGTTTTATTTATCTTACTCATCCCTCTTATGTTTTTAAATTGCATAAGTCTCTCTATGGTATAAAGCAATCTCTAAGAGCTTGGTATGAAACCTTAGCTAGCTTTTTCTTAGAGCTTAAATTTTTTAGAGGCATGGTAGATAGGACTTTATTTATTAAGCATCGTCATGATAAAATATTGTAAGTACAAATATATGTAGATGACATCATATTTGGTTCTACAGATTCCAAACTATGCAAAAGGTTCTCTAACCTTATGCATTCCAAGTTTGAAATGAGTAGCATGGGTGAGCTCTCCTACTTCCTTGGTCTCCAAGTGAAACAGTCACCTGGTGACTTCTTCTTGTCCCAATCTAAAGATGCTAAGGAGCTAATTAAAAGGTTTGGCATGGCTTATGCTTCAGCAAAGAAAACACCTATGGCTACCAGTATTGTAATTGATTCTGATGAACATAAGAAGCCTGTGGATCAAAACTTTTATAGGGCCATTGTTGGGTCCCTATTATATCTTACACCAAGTAGACCAGACATTATGTTTTCTACTTGTATTTGTGCTAGATTTCAGTTGAACCCTAAAGAATCTCACCTTATGTTCCTAAAATAATTTTGAGATATATAAAGAGTTGCCCTAATTTAGGACTCTGATATCCAACTGAGTCAGAATTTGAGTTAAACTGGATACTCTGAAGCTGACTTTACTGGATGTAGAGTGGATAAAAAGAGCACATCAGGAACATGTCAGTACCTTGGTGATAGGCTAGTATCATGGTTTTGCAAGAAGCAAACATCTGTGTCTACTTCAACAGCAGAAGCTGAATATATAATAGCCGACAATTGTTATTCACAGATGTTGTGGATTTAAAACTAACTCCTAGATTATGATGTCAACTTAAATAATTCAACTCTACTTTGTGATAATACATGTGAAATTTCTATAGCACAGAATCCAGTGCAACATAGTAGAACTAAGCATATAGATGTAAGACAACATTTCATTAGAGAGTGTGTAGACAAAAGGAAAATTAATATCACCTTTGTCTCTAATTATTTACAAAAGGCATATATCTTCACCAAACCCTTGGATGAGAAAAAAAACATCTGTTCTTTATGAATCTATTAGTTATAATCAATGGTGATGGATTTATTTAATTTTTTGTCTGTGGTCGAAGAATTTGCCACAGTTCGTCGAACGGAGTTCGACGAACTGAGAAAAGTTCTTAATAAATCCGTCGATCTGAGATCGATGAACTCTCTGTGTGTGAAGTCTTATTCGTCGAACCGAGATCGATGATATCACTTAAGAAAATTTTCACCGACCTGAGATCGACGAAAACCTTTCACTTCTTCTGACTGAGATCGACAAACTATTTTGTCGATAAAATATTTTGTCGAACCCAGATCGAAAAATTTTTATTTTTTGTCGGACAGAGTCTGCTACTTCATAGTCTGAAAACCATACATCTAGGTTTTCTTCGAGCTCCATCCCGCACTTTTTGTTCCCCATGCACTTGATCTCTCTGTTGTCTTTTCCATGCGAACAATGGCGATTATGGCGAGCTCTTTGGTAGCGATGAAGTTTGATATGGGATTCAACATTGATTTTGAATCATTCCAACATTCAGACCAAGTATTTCTAGATATACTGAAACTGTTTGAGGACCAACAACTTAAAAACTTCATGATAAACAGAATAAAGATAGCTGCAACAGAGATAAGAGAATGGGTATTTACCTCCTCAACTCTAGATGCAGACACAATGACCGGGACTATATCTGGTAACCCGATTTCTCTAACCCCCACCGTATTAACTGAAATTTTCGATTTGATGAATGGTGATGAAGATATTGAAATGGATAATATTGAATATGATAACATGCTGATTAAAATGGGTCATGCTAGAGAAAACCCTAATAAATTATTAAAGAAGAATTTGTCGTCTGAAAAAAAATTCCTTGTTGATGTTGTTGGGAAAGTATTATTGGGCAAACACACAGCCCACGACTATATCACCAGGCACCAATTTCTAGTGATGTGTGCTCTGGTTAAGAAGAAATCAGTTAACTAGGGAAAACTACTATTTGATTTGATAAAGAAGAAAAATAATAAGAAAGAAGTTTGTTTTGGATGAGTACTGGGCATTTTCTTAGAAGACAAAGTAGTTGAATCCCTCGTCTCCCAGACCATATTCATCAATGCTTCCGAAAGGCTTACTTCTGCCTTGTTTGGAAGGTGGGAGAGGACTATATCAAAGCTATCTAAGGCTTCAACCTCTTCCAGAGGCTCTGAGGGTACAAGAGCTGCAATAGCTGATCCCCCACCCCCAGAAGTTGTCCCCTCCACCAGCATTCCATCCTCACATCTCAACAACCATCCTCTCCTCAACAACCATCCTCTTCTCCAACTCATACTCCCACACCAATTCAATACACCTCCATCTCAACAACCATCCTCTTCTCCAACTCATACTCCCACACCAATTCAATACCCTGCACGTCAACCAACTCCACCAATTCCATCTCCTGAGCCTCAACCCATACAAATTCAACATCTACAAACACCAGTTCCATCTCCAAAACATACTACACCACCTCCATCCCCACTTCCTCCTCATCTAGATGACATTCCCCTTCATAACCTCACATCCATTCCATCTTTTGATCTACTCTCATCTCCCATAAATTCTCCATCTCCCCATGATGAGCTAATGCCAGACATCATCACTTCCCCTTCATCATCCATCCTCCATCTTTTTGTATAAAATCAGACACCCTCTGAGTTAATGAAATTGGATTCCACTTCCCTTACATCTCTTCTGGAACTCCTCACTCCCATCATCTCCAATCTTATATCAAAGGCCATTAAACCTCTCACTGACTATATTATATCCCTTTCTGCCATCCATTCTGCTGCCTCCACTATCCCTTCTTCTGGGGTCCTCGCTTTAGGACCCTCTGAAACCAGACAAGGGGAGATACCCAATGAAGAAGCTCCAGTTTTTCTCCTCCAGCAGCTCCAGCAGTAGAAGTTCCAACAATTGATGTTGATTTTGATGCTGATTTTGATTTTGATTTTGATATAACGTGTACAGATGCAGATATAGAAACTACAGAGATTATAGCTGTTGGTGATTGTATTATCAATCACACCGTTGATTTATTTCAGTTATTAAATTCTTTTGATATAGTTCATCTGAATCATCATCCAGAAGTCTGCCTAAAGCATTCTATGGCTATAGTCCCCTATACTTCTCCAATAATCCCTGTAGTTGCTAAGCAACTTAAGACATGTTTTGCAGTAGCAGAGCCTCTAATAGTATCAGCCCCTAAGGCTATTTCTCCACCCAAGGCTATCACCCCTCCTACCTATAAGATTGATGATAGTCCTTTACCTAATCTAGATGATATTATTCTTGCTGATATAGTAGAAGAAAGTTTGACTGTACTTGAAAGTATTGCAGAAACAGAATTTCCAGCACAGCCTCAGGCTGAGAAACAGATATCTAAAGATATTCTGAAGGTATTTGATGCTCTTTATGACAATCGTCCAGGATCATCTGATGATGATAATGATGATGAAGACTATGATGAGTCTGATGACTCAAAAGCAAAGAAGAAAGTTGCTAAGAAAAGAAAAGCTCATGCTAAGGCTGTTCCAAAGCCAAATCCTAATGCAAGCACTCCCTACTATATTCTTCTGAAGATCACTCCTTACCCAGGGATGCCTTCATGGATGTGGCTATCCAAAAATGAGCAGAAAGATAGGAAGAAAAGTAGAAGGTACTCTCCTCCTCCTCCTTCTCAATGGAATTGGAGAGGTCCTCCTCCTCCTCCATCCAACAGCAGGTGCTTCAGGAAATATTTATCAGAGATCTACCTCCTTGACTCAGACTTATCAAAGACAACAAGGCAGATCTTCAAGATCTTAAGGAAGTAGTCAGCAGAGACATCCTCCTAGCAGCAGTAGACCTCAACAACAACATCAGAAGCCAGACAAGCAACATAGAGTATCTAAAATTGATCATTCTGAAAAATATATTAGTTCTGAAAGGCCAGAATCTCCTCCAATCACTTTGTGTATCCTGAACAAGAAACAACTACTAAAATGGCTAGATTTCAAGAATTAGTTGGACTCTCTCTCATCAATAAAGCTAACAAGGAAGGAAAAGATCCCTCACAATATACAACCATGTCATCCTATAAAAAAGAAGAATTAAAAAGGTATGAAAAAGCTAATAAATTCTTCAATGTAGATGCTTATATGAATCTACATCCAGAGGATGTAGTACCAAGAACAACTTCTCTCAACATTATTGGAGCAGCAGACATGACTATGTTAAAAAGATAAGATGCCAATCCCAACAGAGAAATCAAATTCAGACAGCCCTCTGAAAGTTCTGACAAATCTGATAAAGGAAAGGCACAGAAGAACAAATGATTATTTTGTTTAGTCATATTTACTGAACTCTATTTGTTTAAAATATCACAAAGCTCCTGTTATGTACATATCTGCTGGATATTTTTAATTTTCTGCCAGATATATTTTATTTTTTCTTTGTGATCATTTTCTTTTATTTATATTAGTGACCTCACCCAAATAGGGTGAGATTGTTGGATCACTAATTGGATTTAGGCTAGGTTCACTAATTAAGATAAGTTTGACCCATATTTTATAGCCATGGTAAAGTGTTGAGTCCTAGAGTTTAGGCTATTCATTAGGTTCAACCTTCATAGACCAGCCAGCAGAAGACTTTAGGAGACTGAAAACTTAGAAGAATTCAAGTTCAAAATTATCAGTTCAAAATTCTTCGAACTCAGCTCGACGATCGTCAATCGCAGATCGACGAACTCAAAGTTAATTCTCTTACTTGAGCTCAATGATATTCGAGCTCAGATCGATGAAATCTTGAGTTTAGCTTTAACATATTCTTTCTAGTTTATTTTCACTGAACTCAGCTCGACGAAGACAGATTCTTAGCTCGACGAACATGGACCGCAGAATTGGCAAGTTATTTCCATAATGCAGTTCGCTGAGCGGAGGTCGATGAATAGGATTTCTCAGCTCGACGAACTTGGATCTCCGGTTGACGAAATCTGTTCAGAGGTCGACGATTTCTGTCAAAGCCAGACTTAGAGTTTTTCTTCATTTCTGTCCTTACTTCATATATTATTTAGCAGTAATTTACTGAGTAATTAATGCACATATTTTCTTGAATATGGACATTATTGGCAGCATTAGTTATGGTCTTCATCAGGGTTAATTACTTACTTAATTTATTGGGACATTTGGGGAACTCATTAAAAGATTATATTCTCCAACCGTTTTTCATTCTCCAGGCAATCAATAATCATTTCTTGGAATTAAAAATTTCAAAGGAGAATTTGACAGCAGAATATAAAAATGTTTTTTTTTCTTTTCAGACGGAAGTAATACAGACAACAAGAAGAACAACCAGGGAACTAATAGAGAATACACATATACAAGAAAATCTCTATGAAGAAAACAACCTGTTTCCCCCTTGCTCTTACTGAAGACTAAAGAAAATAACAAATAGATATCAAGAGTCTTCTCCAACTTCTACTCCAGGAACATTCAAGGACAATAACTTTTAATCTGTCAGAAAGTTCTTGGACATCATTTCAAGATAAGGCTGAAGACCTACACCCTGAGCAAGGCTCTAAGAAATTTCAGAAGGAGTCTTGACAACAACAATCCACTAGTCTTATTTGTTGTATAGAGAAAAGAGAAGACGCCACTTCTCTCAACTCCTGTACAAAGTGTTTATTAACTCCCTTCAAAAGTTTTTCTTGGTTTTGGACACCTGATCAAAAGCTCAAAGGGTTGTGAGATCTCCCTGAAAATAGATCTTGTGGTGGCAGTCACCTGTTCAAAAACCTGCTAGTGGATTCCTACCAGGGTGGTAGAAGAGTGGATGTACCCAGTTTGGGGAACAACTTAAATTTCTTGTGTTGTCTGGTTGCCTATTTTTCCTCTATTCTTGCTTTGCTGTAATAGATTTGTTTGCTGTGATAGATTGTTGTGCTATGATAGTTTAGCTTAGTTTATATTTTCTATTACTACTATTGGTATCACCTACTTTACTATGATAATAATTCAAACAGGCAAAAAGTTTTATTTACTCTATTCACCCCCCGCCCCCTCTAGAGTAAATCAGATCTATCCCCTTACTTTCATTGGGCGTGTCCACAGACGTAAAAATCAAATCAACAATTTCGTCAGATTTCATCTCCCGAAGTCTTCCCCGTACATGTGACGCACCCTAACACGCCTTACCCGGGCGTGACATGGGGGCGTGAACAACCCGCAAGAATTTTCTACATATTCAGCCCCTCCCCCTTGAGTCCAACATAGTTTTGGAGTGTGAGGGGAGGTGCTGCCCATTTGTTTTCTAGTAGTTTTCCATGCTTATCCTCTCCCCTTTTCTCATTTTAAGCATTCTAATATTGCTTAGTTTACTCTTTTTGTATTACTTGTTGTAATTGCTTAGTAGCTTAATGTTAATGCTAGCTTAGTTTTCATTTCCAGCACTTATAATCTTCTATTTCAAGTTATAGCTCATTGTTTAATTTTAATATAAAGTGTGCTTAATTTTTCTTGTCTCTACTTTTGTTTCAATGAACTCCTACTCATCTCTGTTCCTCCATTTCCCCATGATTAACTTATCCTCCTTGTACTCGATCTTGATGATCCGAGGTTCTAGTTGATTAAGTTATGATGTTCTAGTTCGTTCTTTCTTTGTAAGGCTTAGACTTTTGATATACTCTTGAAAATCATGTTTGGAGTTATATCATCGATATATAATTTCCATATTTGTTTTCATTCTCTAGCTAGCCGAGAGGCTCGTAGTTTGAAATGAACACTCAAGAGAAAAGAGAGTTGCATGCACCCCTCGAGAGAGGCAGGCGTTAAATCTCCCGGATTCGAGTGAAATTCAATGGAGGGGTTCACAGCGTAAAGAGAGATTTAGGTCTCCAATTTGGATGAGAGTTCGGTCGGACCTTCCTAAACTAAGGTGTTCACGGCTTCGAGAGATGCGTGTTCATGATTATGGAACCTCCACGGTCAAGGTCATTTACCTTGTTAAGTTAGGGTTTATTATCGCATTTTTAATCAACTTTATCCGAGGTGATTCTCGGTCGTGTGCTTTTCTTTATCATCGTCTCAAGCCCTCGTTGTAATCACGTTTAGTAGCTCTCTTTTTAACTGCAAGTAGTTCTCTTTTAGTGCAATATTTATTTTCTTAATCGCATTTAGTTTTCTCTTAAACCCTAAAACAATCTCTCGATAAGATAATAGTTTTCATGTGAGTAAGATTACTCAACAGTTCCCAAATTTTAATACGACACTTGTGTCCCCTAGCTACATTTCGAAGGTATACTTGCCTCGTTGGTTTGCTAGTTTGGTTTTTATTCTCTTTGCGATTAGTAGACACCAATGCTACACCCTTCCTCTCCCCCAATTAACCCTTTTAAAAGCTTCCTTAGGCCTAGACCAATTGTTTCCACATTTCCCCTGAAGAATTGAGCTCTTTGGTGTAGAAATTGCAGAGCACCTGACACCTCCACCATCGTCCATGACGACATGGCAATTGGCTCCACTCCAGCCATCTTTGAAGGTCATATTCCTTCTCCTCTTCTAATGGATAGATCATAACTCATTGGCTGCAAGGTTTAAGGCTAATTGGCCCTAGATCTGGGTGGACGAAAACTCCATTTTTGGAGATTTTCATCCATGCCTAAACACCTGTTCCAGCCACCTCCCGCCGGCCTACCACCGCTTATCGCCGGCCACATCCGACCGGCCTACCACCGCTTATCGTCGGCCACCACCTCAACGAAGGCGGTGGTGGCACTGACTAGCCAGGGAGGAGTTCAGGTGGCCGGGAAAATGCCTCTCAAATCACCCTAGGATGGGACAATCGGGGACATTGGCTCAAGGAGCAAGATGTGTCGATCTAGTCCATTGGCGCTTTGAGATTCGTGTGCTGATTTAATATTAATATTTGTAATTATTTCATTTTTGTAACATAACATGCTGAGACTTGTTATAATTATTAAAAATACTTAGGTACATCTTCAGGAAAAATGGTCTATATCAAAGTTGTAGCCCTTAAAGTATATATTATTTTAAAATTGGTTACAACCAATTTGGGTCACTTAACTGACCACAACACATCAAATGGTGCAAGCTATACCTACGGTTAACTAGACACATTTATGTTCCCCCACTAAACTAATCATCTAAATGCCTCGATATTTAATTCATAATTTAGTCTCATATATATCTCAGACATATCTAAAATGGGAAATTTATGAAGAAATATTTCTATAGTTTTATAGAACATATAATAATTTATAAATGATTTAATTAAGAGGTCTGATGACTTCAAAAACTTCCAAAACTTTGTTGGACAACCCTTATGGTCATGATAGGTCACTAGCAAAATTCTCTGCCCATTTAGGGTTGATTTGATTGTGTATTCATGTGATCAAAATTAGGTACCTCAAGGGTAAATTAGGGCAAATGTGTAATTGATGGGTTGAGTCGCCAATCCTCATCCAAAAGGGATGAAACTTTGG